>PVJS01001001.1:0-62770 GCA_004027185.1 Glis glis
ACAGATGACAGATCAGTGGCTAACTGAGGCCACACAGCGCTACCCATAGAGTTAAAGTTCAGTATTCGTTCAGAATAGATGAGAATAAGTATTCAAGGTTTGGATCTCAGTCCTGTGGTGTGTGCATGCAATTACACTATACTAATAAGCTTAGTAAGGCTGAAAGAGACATCACGTTTCTATATCCGGGAGCTAGTTTAGAAGAACTCAATCATTTCTGCAGAAGAAGAGCAATAGTCCTCTACTTAAGGAGACAGCTCACTGAACTTGATCTATTCCCAGAAACCTGCAGCAGGAATTGAGTTGTCTTGACTTCTGACACACATGGTCTCACTCACAGGGAAAAAGTCCATAAATTCTATACTGCTACACGGGCTGCTGAGCATTAGAAGTTAGATTCTCTTTGTCAGTTTCTTCAGTAACTATTTTTAGAAATACGGAAATGAATTATTTAATAAATTCAAGCAACAGTACTTGGGAGAGGCAGCAAGAGGTAAACACTTGAATCTAATTAGCATCCTTTCAGGAAGTAAATTTGAACTCCCCTTTTGGCTTGCCAATAAACCCCAGGATTAAAAAGTGTCCCAAAGGTTGACTCACATGTGTTCTTTTGAGTTTATAATATAAAATCCTCCTAAGCGGTTTGAGAAGGTAACTATTCTGGGGTTGATCAATGGAGTCACGAAGCCTGTACTGTGTGCTAGTTATCACATTGGGTTTAGTGGTACAATGATAAGAAGTTCTCTGCTTTGGAGAACTTACCCACTTGCAGGGTTTCTATTGGTGGATTTCATTTATTTAAGGAAAATCAAATGCTGTGTTCTAGGAGCCTGAGGGCTTACAAAACGAGTGTGACTTAGACATTTTCCCCCAAGGTGTTTAATATCAAAAGTGGGAGATAGACTTCTGAATATCCAGTTATAATACAATACAATCAGAGCTACAGTAGAGGTAAAGTTGAATGAAGAAGAGAGAAAATAATTCATCTTAGTGTTTAGGGATTTTTCCATTTCCAAAGCAAGATCTCTTTCTGGTATAGCATGTATAAAAATTTTGGAAACAAGTACTTTTTAAATGTTTTAATGCATTTCTTACTGGCAAGAAAATAATGGAATTCCTTGAAGGCTAGGAAAAGCATTTGCAAGAGGTGCAGAAACTGACTTTTGTGTCATTATTGGCATAAAACTTACATTTCTTAACACACAGGGATATTTCTGATAATTGGATATATTAGGCCTTTAAAGAAGGTCTCAAAATTTTTTGAAAGATTGGTAACATACTTATCATATTTTTAATATAGTTCAGTTAAGTTAGATAACTGAAAATGTTCTAAGCAGTCAAAAAATTTCAAATATGCTTCCAAATCAAAGAATTAATTGAAATTAGGAAATGATTATAAATAAATAAATGATAAAAATGCTATGTCACAACTTGTGGGTTGTAGTTAAGACTGTGCTGAGAGATTGATTGATAGCATTAAAATTTATGTTAAAAAGGAAAAAAAGGATTCAAAATTAGTTAAACATCCAATTTCAGAGGTAAGGTGGAAACGTTCAATGACTAACCCAAAGGAAGTTGAAGAGACAGAAATTTATGAGCTGGAAATCAAACATACAAATGAGAATATCAAGAAAAGTCTGCTTCTAAAAGTAATAAAAACGCACATTTCTGTGAAGATTATTAAGAAAAATAGAAAAATCACAAGTAAATAATCCTAGCAATTTAAAAAATAATGTTACTACACACATAGCATTATGAGATTAGATAAATGAAAGAAAATACAAATTATCAAAACCGACTCAAAAATAAGCAAAACCTGATTTGTGCTTCAATGATTAAAGGAATTGGATTAAAAATTAAAATTCTTCTTCTGAGCAAAATTCTGGGCCCAGACTATTTTTATAGGTTAGGTCAAGGTATTGAGAACTCTAAATTCAACTCCTCCAGAGAGAAAAAGATGGAATACCCTCCAACTTATTTTAGGGGTCTATCATAACCTTGATACCCAAACCAGAGAGGGACAATACAAGAACAGAAAACTATAGGCCAGGTTGACTACTGAACACATTTTTGAAACAAAATACCAGCAAACAAAATTTATCCACTGAGTAGGAAAAAAAAAAAAAAACACAGCCAAGTAGAAAGACCAGATTTGGTAGCAAGTTAAGGAGATCTGAGAGGCAGGAGGGGTGTGGGTGTGTCTACAGTCATAGAAAAACATCAGATAAAACCATGTGCTCATTCATGGTGTGACAAATAAACAAAGCTTGCATAGATAGATGATCAGGACAATGACTAAAATCTGGAAAAACAGTCTCCTAAATTTTATTCATTTCTTTCTTTTCTGCATGTGTAGTATTGGGGATTGAACCCAGGGGCATTCTACCTCAGAGCTACACTCCCAGCCCAGATTTTTGTTTGTTTGTTTGTTTGTTTGTTTGTTTGTTTGTTTGTTTGTTTTGTAACAGTGTCTCACTAGGTTGCTGAGAGTCTCCCTACATTGCTAAGGCTGTCCTCAAATCTGTGATCCTCCTGTTTCAGCCTCCCAAGGACTGGGATTACAGGCATGCACCACCATGCCCAGAAATTTTATTTATTTCTTAGAGATCTTTAGCCAACCAAAAATTATCTTTCTTTGTTAATAGGAGGATGAGGAAAGTTAATATTTAAGCATTTTTTCCCATTGCATATGTGTTTTTGTACAAATATAAATATATACAATCACACAAGAGACATCGATGGAAAGGCAAGAGTTTATTGCCCCATTGTTAAGAACATGAGTCTTGGAGGCCAATTGCTAAATTAAAATCCTGGTGTTGTATGACTTGAAGCAAATTTCCTAATCTCCTTCCTGTGCCTCAGTATTCTCATCTATAAAATGGCCAGGGAAAATAGCACCTACCTCATTGGCTTGTAAGGGTAAAATAACTAAGTACATGTGATATGTATAGAAAAATGCCTGGCAGATTATAAATACTCAGTGACTATTAGTAGCTATGATGATTTTTTAAATAACCAAAATGTTAACATTTTGATCTTTGAACAGAGGCTTCATGGGGGCTTATTCTTTATATTTTTCTGTATATTCCAAATTTTCTGCAAAATTTTACTTTTAAAAAGAACTGTTTTATTTTATTTGGTGTTGGAGATTGTACCCAGGGAAGTCTACCTCTGAGATACACCCCCAGCCCTTTTTAATTTTGATTTTAATTTTTTGAATCAGGGTCTTGCTAAGTTGCTAAGGGTATCATTAAGTTGCTGAAGGCTGACCTCAAAGTTGAGATCCTCCTGTTTCAAGTACTGGGATTACAGGCATGTGTCACCATGCCTGACTTAAAAAGAGCTATTTTAAACAGGCACACACACATGCTCACATTTACACCCCCAAAACTCAAGCCCCTTGATTTAAGTTGGTTTATAAACTTCCCTGGAAGCTTTGGTTTTGTGCAGACATCAGCTCTGAGAGCTTTGCCCTCACTTACCAGGTGAATGCATCTACTCTGCTGGCTGTTTCTCCTGAGATAGGACAGGCAGCGCATTAACTCTAAACACGTCATGACTCCCAATTCATTGGGAGCAATAGTGATTCCAAGGGCAAAAGAAAGGCTCTTTCCAGATATTCTTAGACAGAGATGATCAGAATCCCTCTTGGCCCTTGCAAGTCGAGGATGTTCAGACTCTGTCCCTGGAGGTTGGGCTCAGTAGGTCAGGGTGGGCCTGCAGGTTTGTGGTACTTATGGGCACGTGGGTGAATAGCTGCTTTCTTCTGTTTTCATTCAACCTTTTCCCACATCCTGACTCAGGCAGGCCCAGGCTACTGCATGCCCATGGTATACAGCACTTCTCAGTTAATTTTAAATATGTAGATAAAGCCTACTCTTTCATCCAAAAATGGCCCAATGGCCCAGGAAATGTTCTTCATTAGGAAATAGGAACACATGGGTAAAACTAACAAAATGGCTCAGTCTCAGAAATTTAAATTTTCAGAGGGAGATAGAAAATTAACAAGTTAACACATCTGATAATTGCAGAGTATAATGAATACAGAACATAATAAGGGCTCTTATTACATACAGTGAAACAAACAAGATGACAGGAAGAGTAACGGGAGGGCAGGCTTTAGACAGGTGTCTAGGGACAGTGATACTGAACTGGGGACTCTGGAGGGCCGACTCTGAGGGTGAGGGGAGCAGGTCATGCTCGGAGCAGGGGGGACGTTTCCCAGGCAGAGGGAGCAGCTAAGGCTTTGCCATAGGAAAGGACTCGGCATGTTCAAGGTCAGTGTGTCTGGAACATATGTATAAGGGACAAGGCGGGGTAAACAAGATGCTAGAGAGGTGGACGCCTGGGGACTTGTCGCCCAGATGAGGAGTTTGGGTTTTAATTGTCGTAGGAAACTATGGAAGGCCTTTAAGTAGGGTAGGGTGAGCCAGACATGCATGCCTGTAATCCCAGTACTTGGGAGGCTAAAACAGGAGGATCTCAGGTTCAAGGCCAGCCTCAGCAACTTAGGAGGCCCTTATCAACTTAGAGATACCCTGTTTCAAAATAAAAAATAAAACAGGGCTAAGGGTGTAGCTTGGAGGTAGAAGGTCCGGGTTCCATCCCCAGCACCACACACACACACACACACACACACACGAGTATGGTGAGGCGACATAAGGAAATTTATGTTTTCACAGATTACTGTCTTATGGGTGGACACTGATTGTTAGGGGAGTAAATATCAGAAGCGAGGAAACCAGCAGGTGGGCTGAGTTGGGATCCCTTGGGAGGCAGAAGGCAGCTGGGATATTTGTGACAGACCTGTGGGTTCTGATTGACTTTGTGCAGACATAGATCAAGCCATTCTGTTAAAAAGCACTATAGTCTCTCCCCCCGCCATTTCTTTTCTTTTCTTTTTATTTTTGGTGATACTGGTGATTGAACTCAGGGGCGTTCTGCCTCTGAACTATGTCCCAAGTCCTATTTTTTTTATTTTGAAACAGGGTCTCAGGAGGTTGCTGAGGGCCTCACTGTTGTTGTGATCCTCCCATCTCAGCCTCCCAAATACTGAGATTGCTGGCTTGTGCCACCATGCCTGGCAACGGCATCTCTTTCCCATGAAGGTAAATGCCAGGAAAGCTGACTCATCTCCCTGGTTCAAAATGCAAGTTCCCACTTGTCCTTCTGAACCACTGGAATAGCTATCTATGGCCTCTGTGTCCACCTGGCTGCCTCCAAAGGGTGAGACCCAGTTTCTACCCAGGTGGTGAGAGGTGGGCTGAGTTGGGGTCCCTTGGGAGGCAGAAGGCAGCCGGGATATTTGTGATAGATTTGTGGGTTCTGATTGGCTATGTGCAGATGTAGACCAGGCCATTGTGTTAAAAAGCACTATGGCCTCTCCAGTTTTCAGCTGCTGAACTCCATGTGCCGGGAACATTTAAAGTTCACGAGACAACCTTCCCATGTCAGAGGAAGAGTGAATCCAAGAGATCTGCTTTAGGTGTGGAGCAGCCCCTGAGACTGCACCAAGGAGTCCTGGCCTCCCTTGTGAGGCCCTAGAGCTAACTTACTTCTCGGAGACTTGTTCTGAACCAAAGCTAACCACGGGCCAGGTCAGAGTCCTCCTCTCTCCACTCTTCTATGTAGCTGAAGTCTTCTTGAGCTACTGCTCAGCATCCTGGGCTGATTGGA
Organism: Glis glis; assembly: GCA_004027185.1. Lineage (NCBI taxonomy): Eukaryota > Metazoa > Chordata > Mammalia > Rodentia > Gliridae > Glis > Glis glis. The sequence goes on from PVJS01001001.1 coordinate 5,677, forward strand.
GAAAACCAAGGGCCGCTCACTGTCTGGAGGACAGGGCAGGGGAAGGCTAGGAGACCTGTGGGCCAAAGCAGCAATGCAATCAATGTGTGTCTCACTTCCCCGTTTCCTCTCTGGAAGAAAGAGTGAAATATTGCACACACCCACCACTCTCATATGGGGTATGAAATATGGAACATTAATTGCAGAGCCTTAAAGAAAACACAAATAAACCAGGGTGTAAGTCAGGTGACACACCTATGGCTCTCAGCAGTAGAAGGAATGTTTGTATTTTGTATGTATCTTAGTTACCGGTAATGCGGCTCCTCCCAAAAGTATGATCCAAATTCTTAATCTTATTGGCAAAAACGTTTTATAAAGGACTTGGACCTTTATGTTTATGGTACTGGGCAAGGGGTCAGGAATAAATTTAGAAGCAATTTGAAGATATGGGAACTGTAACCATATATTTGACAGCTTAAAAATATCATACAGTAATGTGGCTATAAATGTGATGGTAGTGCTAAATATCATGTAAAGAACTGATTTAGGCTCTCTTAAAAAGTGAGTTTCAGAACAATACATAAAATCTGAGTCATTTACTTGAAAAGTAAAAAAATTGATATTTCAATGCATCCATCTAACAAGCTGTCAAATATAAGGAACAGACCAATTTCAGAAATATGAATAATGTGAAAAAATATGCATTTCAAGTACAATAAACATTTTTATAAATATATTTCATAAATTCTTTTAAATGCACAAAGAGTGTCAAAATAATGTATTTTAAAATGTTAAGAGGGAAATATGCTTTAAAATGTTAAGGAGATATCTCTAGGAGAAGACAGTGGGTCAGGGCAGATAAAGGAGCCCTATACATATTTATTCTATATACTTTAATATTACCTGGATTTTTTTTTACAATGAGCATGTATTTAGGTAATGTGTGTGTATGTAAATGTTGCTGGTTCATATGGGTAGTGTAACATTTCGTAGGTTTTTTAGTAAAAAAAAAATTGTGTATGGAACCAATAGCCTGTGGATCCTCATTTTATTAAGCATCACAAATACATCATTTGCGGAAGGTCAAAGCAATTTTCTGTTTTTGCTGCAACTGCACATTCCTACCTGCTGTGAAATAAACCCAACCTCTCTGCTGGGTTGTGTTGATTCAGCTTGGCCATCTGGAGCAAGCTGGCATTAACAGTCTTGATGGAATAATGCTGCTTTGGTTGGGGTCTCTGCCTGCAGCAAAGCTTGTGGTATATGGTGTTAATTACATTCTTTTTATAAAATAGTGATGCTGTATGTATGGGGCTGGGCGGAAATGGTTGAGCACAACTGGCAGCCGGGATTCAGGATAAAGGTAATCGCCTTGGAGTTCATCTGTATTCTCACTTGGGAGAGGAGAGAATCCGGATTCAGGTCAGCAGGTGAAAGGTTTGTGGGCAAGAAGGAACACCAGGCAAGGAAGGTTATAAAGTCCAGGAAGTGTCCTGACTTATTATTCATGAGTCCTGTTGCTTCTGAGAACATTCTGTACCATGTGCACAGTTGGCTTAGTACAAATTCCAAAGCCATTATTTTAAATCACTTAGAATCTCATTTTCAGAGTAGGCAGATAAGTAAGTTGATAGTTAAACATTTGTAAACCACTACATTCCAACCCAATCCACCCATTGGCCATGTGGCCAAAGGACATCACAGTGCTTTAGAGTCAGATCAGACAGCAGCATTTTTGAGTCCAGTGTCATTTATTCATTCATTTATTCCTTCCTATCTTTGCTCAAAAAATAACTTGTTGAGTGCCTACTGTGTGCCAAGCAGGCACTGTGCTAGAAACACACGCTATTGAGAACAGATAGACCAGTTCCTGCGTTCACGGTGTTTACATTCTGGTGGGTTTGTCAGATAATGAACAAAAGAGAGAGAGTTATGGATTGTGGTGATGGTATGAAGGATATGAACAGGGAGCCATGACAAAGTAAGTGAGGTGAGAACGAATGGGGGTTCTTCACATGGCTTAGGGGCAAGCAAGGCCTCTCTGGGGAGATGCCATTGGAGCTTGTTGCTGAAGGGTGACCAGCAGTGCAGAAGCTGCCGAGAGAGCCCATCTGGAGACCTGGGAGTGGCAGGCTCTGCCCTCGCTGGCATGTGGCCTCTGTCTCTGCAGGTCTCCTGCCTTCTCTGGTCACTTTCCCCACATGCTATTAACCAGTTAACTGAATAAGAATAACTTTTATGTGAAAGGGCCTTGTAAATTGCGAAGAATTATACAATACTACCCCATTTGATCTTCCTACTAACTCTTCTAGGTAGGTGAGATAAGGATTAAAATAGTTGCAACCTGGCAGTTTTGGTGACATAATTTGTGGTACTCAGTGTGAAATGAAAAAGCACTGGTAAGTAAAGACTTTAGCTTTCATGATAGTGATGGCAGAGCATTAAACAAGTGCAAACTTCTGAGCACGGGGCCTGTGTGCTTGGACAGGTTGTGTGCTCACGAAGGCTGGCTCAAACACTGAACTATCACCAGATTTGGTAGCAGGGGGGTGTCATTTTGGGTCGTCTTTATATGCAGGGGACATATTTCTGCAAGATACAAAATGGTCAAATACTAGCTTTTATTTATGCGGCCATATCATTGTCTTATTCCAGAAAAGCTGTTTTTTCATTTGGTGTTTTCTACCTTCTTCTTTCAATAACTTAAAGATCCAGGAGAGCATTTAGAAGGCCAATAACCTTTCGAAAATCTGTGGCAGTTGAGTGGCTTTGCTGCAAGCTGTCCTGAGAAATTACTTTTGTGCAGGAAAAAGCTCTTGGTTTGAAATAAGAAGAATACCTACATGTGATCCTGGGTCTGTCACTGAATATTTGTGTGAACTTGAACAAATCCCTTTGTTTCTCTGAATGTTAGTTTCTTCTGTAAACTTGAAATATCCCTTTGCATTTGTGTCAGGGTTGTTGGTAAGGACCCACGATTTCATAGCTGATCACCTGTAACACATGAAACACATAAGGATGACTCTTGGGTGGTTTCTGACTGAAGGCAGGCAGGGATGACATTCAGCTGGCTTGCACTTCTTGTTCCTGGAAGGTGTCTCCTCTGACTGTGGGGTATGCATTCCTTGCTGGCTAGTAAATGTTTTGGATATCATACCTGGATGAGAGGATGTGTACCACCCTGACTTGCCACAGAATAGCAAGCAGGTAATGTTATCTAGTGTATTAATACCATCCCAATTGGAAAACATGTATTTTGAAAATTGAGGTGAGAGTCATGCAACATGAAATTAGTTTACAGCTTCATTGAGGTATGATTGACAAAGAAAAAATTGTATATAGTTAAGGCGAATAACAGGACGATTTGGTAATATGTATACACTGTGAAATGATTGTCACGATTAAACTAATCAACATCTTCCAGCCCATTCCCTTCACTGTGGTTTTGCTAGATAGCAGGTGGGGGTGATGGGAACCTCATTTATCCTTTTATGTGTATTGCTAATTAGATGATGATGAGGTTGGCTGCCTTAAGAGAGACACAGTTACTCCGAGCATTTAACTGCTCTAGTTTTTTCACTTTACAGTACAAGCACTGGACAGAAATCACATAAAATCAACACCTGCTACAGACCTTCATGAAATTAACCATTATAAGGTGTAGTGGCATTTAACACATTCCCAATGTAATGCCACTATCATCTCCATCTGGATCTGGAACATTACATCACCCTAAAAAGAAAACTTTTACCCACTAAGCAGACATTCTTCATTTCCTCTTCCTCAAAGCTCCTGGAAACCATTACTCTACTTTCTGTCTCTACAGATTTACCTACCCTGAATATTTCATTTAAATGAAATCTCACCGCACAGTATAGCCATCACCTTTGGTGTCTGCCTTTTTTCACTTAGCGTAATATTTCCAAGGTTCATGTGGGTTGTCCTGTGTTTCAGTACTTATTTCTTCTTATAACTGAATAAGTTTCCACTGCCTGTATACACCACAATTTATTTATCTATTCATCATCTATCAATGGATGCTGGGATCCTTCACCATTTTAGCGATTGTGAATAATACCACCATGAACATACACATATATGTATCTGCTTCAAAACCTGTTTTCAGTTCTTCTTGGTAGATACTTAAGAGTGAAATTGCTGGGGCATATGTTAATTCTATGTTTAACCTTTTGAGGAAAACAACATGCGATTTAAAGTCAAATAGGTAATAAGAGAAATTCTTTTAAAATAGAGTAAGAACAATAAAACACTCTCATTCTTTCTCTTGCTTTTCTGCCCCTGCTGCCAATATTGAGCTCCTGCTGCCTGATCAAAATGGGGAACTTGGTCTCTAGATCTGCTACCTTGATGGGGGTTCCTCCCAGCAGAGAGCTGTAATGAATATAATAATAATAAGCGTGTTAGATCACAATTCCAAAATATGCGAGCCAAGTTGCATTTTGTGTCTCCATCTTGTACCATTCATTATGTGAGCTTGTTGCTTTTAGTAAGTCCTGAGTCAGTCTAGTGAACAGAGCTATTAGCCAAGGTTAATTAGCATCACTGAAATGTGAGTAAATGAAAGAAAGTGAGTCACGCACTAGTGCGATTTTATGACGGTTATGAAGGAAGGGTAAATCAAATGTACAAATCTAAACTACAGGGAACAGTCGAGTGGCTGAATCATATATCTGAGTGAATATACTTCTGAACATAATGGTCCCAGGGCTTTGGCTAAACTGTTCTCTTCCTGGAGGCCCAGTGGTGACCTCTCTGAGCACATCAAGTGAGTCCAAAAGCAACACTCATTGGGGAGAAAAAGAAGAAAGAGAGCAACAGAGTTCTATTTTCTGCTTCAGAGTTTCATCAAGCACTAGCGCACATCCTGCCATTGGCTATTTTTTCCTACAATTCATCCATTTTAATGACTCTGAGCTCAGAAGCCTGAGTGAAGTAGCGTGCAAGGAGTGCTTGGGATGAGGGGAATGCAGAAAGAGGAATGCGTTTCTTAGCTCACCAGCAGCCATCTGTGTCGACCATGATGAGCTCTTGCTGTCCAATCCTGATACCTGTCCACCTGACTTATGCCTTTGTTTGTTCATTTATTTAGTTAATTATTTGATTTCTAGGCCTGCTGTGGGCACTATTTTAAGTGTTATACGGATATAGATAAGAATCAGAATGAACTGTTCTCGAAAAGCTTGCATGGAAGAGAAGGTCAGTCATGCGTGCCCATGGCTTCAGCGTGGTTGCAGGGTGCTGTGTTAGAGCATGGACACTGGCCTTAGATTGCCTTGGTTTGCTTCTTGGTCCACCTTGGCAGAGTCATCTACCATCTCTGCCCCTTAGGTCCCCATCTCTATGGAGGGGATGATAATAGTACCTATCACATAGGATTATTTTGAGGAAAGTGCTCGAAATAGTGGTTGTCACTAGGTGAGTGCTACAGAATGGCTTGCTAAACAAATATCTATCCCAATATCACTATCCCAACTGAGAATTAAATGAAGTGTTTGAGGAATTCCGAGGCAGATGTGTCTACTGGCACATTAGAGAAGGCTCATGGCAGAGGAGGCATTTGAGCGAGGCCTTGAAGGCTGGGCTAAACTCTCTGTACAATGCTCTTTATTCATCTGAGTTAGTTCTACCAGCATTCGATAAGCAAGACTTGGCCCAAATTTCTCTGTGCATATCTGTCAGAGTTTAATATACAACCGGCTCTTTAAACATTGCTTTCTGGAGATGCGGAGGGAAGGAATTATTTCTTACATAGGGTTAGTTATTTGTCCTTCAAATAATCAAATAACCACTGTTTGCTGGACTTTGGGTAAGTCACGTAGCCTTTCTGAGACTTGGTTTATCTGTTTGAAGTAGAAAAGGTCTAGACTCAGTAAGCCTCGTGACTTTTTAAAAAACCAACACTAAATTATTATGATTAACAATACTGCTATGAGTTTTAGTCTTGTACCTAATTCACATTGTTTATAAGGAGTTAAATACAAATCATGTAGGATTTAGGCCTGAGTTTTAGTGACTACTTTTTCTCTGAGGTTTTATATCAATAGTCTTGAAGGAAACTTTCCAAAACCATAAGACTAGCAAAAATCCTATTTGACCAACAAAGTTTATAATGTCTACTTTCATATTTACAAATTCCATCCTTATCTATCCACCCACCCTTCTGTCTGTCTAATTTCCTACATTTCACCTAGTTGTAGAGAAACAAGTGATTCATTACTAAAGAAAAGGCAGAGTTCTTCCTAAATTATAAAAACCTATAAAGGAAATAACCCCCTTTTTTTTGAGATTCATGACCTATTTCCAATTAGACCCACTACTTAATTTCACTGTTGGTTTGTTCATATTGTGATGAATTCACATACTGTATTGTTCAAAGGGGAAAAAAAAAGCAAATGTTTGTTGTTTCCTATAGGCAAGAATCATGGATGCATTTTGCAGTACCATTGTGTCCTTTAGTTAAGATACAGGGCACATGTTGCAGATAAGTGTTTAACCTAGTCTAAGCAGAAAGGGACTTAATTCAGGCAAGGATAAGTTCTATAGTCTGAGTTTTAAGAAACAACCACTGAATTGGCCTACCTAAGTAGCTCTTGCATTTAAAATAATAAGGATTCTAGGAAATCATGAAACAGAAACCATACTACATACAGAACACTCTACATGCAGTAAGATGCATCATCAAAATGGATGTTACCCTCTTCCCACACCCTGTCTCTCAATATCTACAAAGCTAGAGACCAGACAATGGGACTCGTATTATTTTTCCAGGGTTGTTGCAGCAAAGTACTACAAACTGGATGGCTTAAACACAAGAAGTGTATTCTTCCTAGTTATGGAGGCTGGAAGTCCCAGAACAAGGTGTCAGCAGGGTTGTTTCCTTCCCAGGGCAGTGAGGGAAAATTCATTCCATTCCTCTGTCCTAACTTTCCGTGGTTGCAGGCAGTCTTTGATTTTCTTTGGCTTATAGACGCATCACCACAATCTCTATTTTCATATTCACATGGATTCTCTCTGTGAATGTGTGTCTGTCTCTATGTCTAAATTTTCCCTTTTTATAAGAACACTGGTTATATTGAATTAAGGTCCACCCTAATGACCTCATCATAATTTAACTGTCTGCAAAGACTATTTTCAATTCATTGGTACTGAAAGTTAGGGCTTCAACATTTTAGGAGAAGGTAGGGCACAATTCAACCATGCCAGGACTTTTGCAACATCTGCTGCAGAAAACACAGCAAAACCAAATGCTACCACTGGAGTGGTGCTATTAGAAATAGCAAAGGTGGCATAGTGGCCTCAGAATTGTATTCCGCACCTCTGCCTTCCAAATCTTGTGTGTTCACATCTTTTTGGTAGAAGCTAGGCCCTGGAAGGAACTAGTGATGTTAAGAAGTATGAGAAATGACATAAAGTCTTTAGTTTTTCAGCCTCTGGAATGATATTAAATTTGCTACGAGGAGGATGAGATGGAGATGGGTAGGCTAAAATGGAGTTGGATGGGCCAATCAGTATTATCTTCCACTTAAGGAAGCAGAGAGTTGTAAGAGATGTTGTGAAGACTAATGAGACTGTGAGTGATGGAGGTGAACAATAGTGCTGTTAGTTGGTAGTGAACTACTATACTATTCTCAGTCCCAGGACACAGTTTATTAATTTTCCTTCTCAACTACTGCAAGAAATTTATTTGTGGACCAGGAATTGTAAGTAACTAAAAGGACAAGTGATTTATTTTTCTTCTTACCAGCAAGACTATATTAGGCCTGATCCCTTTGAAACCTGTCAGAGCCTAGAAAAAAGAATAAAGCAAATCTTAATATGTATTTAGGCTGGTTAATAGTGTATACCCACTTGGTCTTTTAAATTTGAAATTTTAGAAACATCTTTAAGATTCCCTTTCTTTCACTTCTTATCCCAATATTTTTGCTGGACAAACTAGATCTTTGCCATAAAATGAATCTCAAATTCATTCACCCCACTTCATTCCCACGGCCATTTCCTGAACCTATTTCTTCACCGCCTACAGACAGATGCTTTTAATATCCTGGTATTCTCACCTCTCGGGTCTTTTCCATCCCAGCCCTTCTTTCATGCTGTGGCTAGTCATTCTTCCTAAAAATCAAATCTGGCTATGTCCAATCCACTTTCCAAGATGTTGTTGTAGTCTTAATCATTGTTAGTAGTGACTATTGTAGATGGAAATTTTGTTGTTGTTGTTTCATAATTTTCCTGTACTTTTCATTAAGCTCCTGCTACATTTCAACTGTTTGCTTGATAGCTCCCCTTGGCTAACGTGTTCGTAACTTAAGCCCTAAAGCAACGTGTCCCAAATTAAATTGTCATCTACTAATTTCCTCTCTGGCCCCATAAGGCAAACTAAACCCAAAACTTAGTTGTTTTCCCATTTCCTACAACTCTTTATCATTCTACCAGCACTACACCACAATGAGGCTTAGTAGCTTTTATTTTACAATAAAACTTGATAGCTTCCAATGTCAGAGTCTACATTATTTGCAAGAAACCAATTTGGTTCTTTCTCCTTGTGCTCAGGAAGAATCAGGTCTCAAAATGCTACCTGGAGATGAAATGTTCTCCAATAAAACACATGCAAACCAAACAAATGCAACTTCAAACAAAGAATGTTTCCATTAAATCAGTATGTACAGGGACGAGTGGTTCTAATCTTGCTACTTCAGTGTTCTACAAACTTCCATGACTTTTATTTGTCTGCTGAAGCAAATCAGCTGAAGGAAATTATAATTTTAAACTTTTATACTCCAACGTGCATAGCCTCAAAATATTAGAAGCAAAAAATGGATGGAAATAAAATATAAAATAGACGAATTCATTATCACAATTGAATGCTTTTATACTATTTACTAAACAATGAATCTGCAAATATATACATTTTAATAACAGAACCTATAAACTTGATCTAATGAACAGTTATATAACACTATCCAACAACTAGAGAATAGAAACTCTTTTGAAGCACACATGAAACATTTATGAAAATGTGTGATGTTCTAATCCATAAAGCAAATCTCTGTACATTTTCAAAGGTGGGTATTGTGCAGACCATGCAATTAAACTGAATACAATCTGCATACATATGGAGGGAAAGAGAGAAACTAGGCCTCTTATGGTAGGAAAAGACAGGGATATACTGGTTGAAAGGTAAAGGAGATAGGCCAGATACCTGGATCCAAATAGGACAGTTCCTCATTCTTCCACAGACCAGAGACCAAACTTAAATGCTGGACCAACCAGATAAGCCATACCCTTAAGAGGAGCCTGTGGGTGAAAGGCCAGTGAGTGAAAAAATATCCATGTGGAAGGAACCAATAAATAGAATTATAATCAGTTCATATCTCCCACCTCCCTCAACTTGTTCGTACTCTGAATTGCAAGCCCATTGGCACTGTATGCTTCTAAGTATATGTGTCTGGGGGCAGGGGCATAGTGAAAAATGAGAAATTATACTCTGCTAGAGATAATGGGGGAAATCTTTGATTAGAAAAATCTCTCTCTGTTTAGATTTTTTTCCCTCTCAGGCCATGGCAGTCAAAGGAGTACCTAAGAAAATTACCTGGAGATAGTGCATCTGGTGACGTTGAATGAGTGAGTGAATGATCACATGCACTGGAAATCATAAAGTGTAATATATTGTAATGTCCTGATAGGAAAGACTTTTTCACACTTCTCTATTTGTTTGTTTATCTGGCCTACTTTTTAAAAGAGAAAAATGGCATATTCGGAGAGGCAGTAAGTATAGACCCAGAGGAACAACAAAGAGAATGCCACCTGGGCTAGCAGGACACTGTTGTGTGTTAGTTTGCTCTTCATAGGCTCAGAGGCTGCTAGCAATGAAAAAGTCACAGGGTCCAGTGACAAGGGCATCAATGAGACTTTCTCAGTGCACTTAGAACTGTTGGTGGCGATTCGCTCCCTTTACTTTGAGATGCAGGTTTCTGCAGGTTGAAACCCCACACTCAGAGCCCTTGCCTGTGTGTCTTGTCAGGGTTTAAGAGACTCTGCTTCGCTCTGGATATCTGACTAGAGTAACACACACACAGATGTATTACTAGTCCACTGGACATTCAGTTTTCCCTTTATTAACCTGGGTAAGCATGCTTCCCTCCCTAAAATGCATGACTCCTGATAAACTATGTTGAGAAATATGGCTCTGAGGTCAGAGTGAAGCTTCTCATTCTATATTCTGTGAATTAAAAAATACCAAAAAGCAGACACAACATCATCCATCCAGGTGCTAGGAAGGAGGGACAGAGTGGCCCTGTTCTCTACCCTCAGGGAGATTCTTCCCAGGTGTCTTTATGACACACGAAGGCCTGCTGATTGCAGGGAGTAAAACAAGGAAGGGGGTCACCTCTAAAGTCTAACACACATTCCATGAGGAACTATGTCCCAGTAAATGTCCCACCTTGAGTGATCAGATCAGCCACTCCTCCTGCAGGAAGAGCACTAAGGGGATGCATGAAGGGAGCACAGCCTTCCTTGTCAGTGCTCCCTGCTTAGGGAAGAGGGACAAAGCCTTCTTCTCTATGTCTGGCTGCAATGTGGAGAAGGAGCGATAGTGCTGTGGTTAGGTTGTGGTTTGTCCCCCAAGGATTCATGAGTTGGAGACTTGGTCCCCTATGTGGCAGTGTTGGGGGATGGTGCGGAACCTCCAGAGATGAGGCCTAGAGCAAGACCACTATGGGGGCACTGTCCTCCAAAAGGATTAATGTAGTTCTTATGGGACTCTAGTTAGCTCCATTGAAAGTGAGTTGTTATAAATGAGCAAGATTAGCCCCTTTCTGGTCTGTCTGACTTCCTGTCTTGCCTTGTGATTTCTCCCTTTCATGCATGCTCCCACCATGGTGCCGGCCACCATGTGATGCAGCCAAGGGTGTCCTTACCACAGCTGAGTAGTTTTTGGCACCATGCTTTTGAACCTCCAAAACTGTGGGTGAATGTAACCTCTCTTTTTTATAAAGCACCCAGCTCTAGATGTTTCATTATAGCAAGGAAAAATGGACTAATACACTGAGTAATTCTGTTGTCTCTCAACAGAATTCTCAACTACATTTTGGTTAAATGTAGTTGGGAACTGTGTTAGTCAGCTTTTTGTCACTGTGACAAAATACCTGAGAAAATTAGCTTAAAAGAGGAAAATTTATTTTGGCTCATGGTTTCAGATGTATCAGTCCATGACTAGCTTGTTCCATTTCTTTTAGTCCTGAGGTGAGGCAGACACATCATGGTGGAAGGGAGTAGTATAAGAAATTTGCTCACCTCATAGAAGCTAGGAAGCAGGGTCATGGGCAGGAAGGGGCTAGAAACAAGGTATTCCCTTCCAGGACCCCCAGTAACTTCTTTTCTCCAAGGCCTCGTGTTGTATAGTTTCCATCACCTTCCAATATTCCACTCAATTATGAATCCATCAATGGGTTAATCCATTAATGAGATAAAAGTCGTTGTAAAGGTCAAATGGAATTATAACTATAAAAGGTTTGGGTAGCCAGGCATGGTGGCGCACACCTGTAATCCCAGTACCTGGGAGGCTAAGACAGGAGGATCACCGGTTCAAGGACAGTCTCAGCAAGTAGTGAGACTCTCTTCAACCTAGCAAGACCCTGTTTCAAAATAAAAATAAAATATAGCTGGGGGTGTAGCTCAGAGGTAGAATGCTTCTGGATTCAATCCCCAGTACACAAAAAAATAAAAATAAATAAGTAAAACAAAAAATTTGGGTAAACACTATTAAAAATGTAAGGTCAAATTAACAAATATCTATTTAGTGTCTACCAGATCTGAGGTCTGCTAGCCTCCAAAAGGAATACATAGGTTGTATAACAGATCCCACGCTCACGAAATTTATAATAATCTAAACAATGTTTTAAGCTGGATACTGTGGTACATGTCTGTAATCCTAGTACTTGGGAGGCTGAGACAGGAGAAATGCAGGTTCAAGGCTACCCTTAGCAAGTTAGTGAGACCCTATTTCAAAATACAAAATAAAATAGGGTTGGGGGTGAAGGAAGGAAATTTTATATATCTATTGAATGAATAATGCTGCGTTTCCCATAACTACTAGTAATAGATGTCACCTTTCATCTTATTTAGCATCAAAAATGAATACTATTATTCCCATCTTATGGATGAAGAGACTGAGATTCAGAGTTTAAGGTCCTTTCTCTAGAACATACAGACCCAATGACATAATCAGAACTTGAACTTACACTGGCCTGCCTTCAGTTTGTGCTTTTTATGAAAGTCTAAGATGTACTTCCTGTTGTAAATTACATGTCTGACTACACCCAGTATTATGAAGTCTGAGATGACATACTTGTGTTCTCTAAAATTTGATTCATCCAAATAATTAGGGATAGATGCAGGGAACACGTAATTTTAGAAAATCAGCTGATGGCCAGATGAAATTCTGCCAAGAACAAAATCTAGCCTGGAAGCTTCCTATCTCTGCGCTGGGCCTTTCCATCTTTAAAATAGACAGGTCCAACACTTCCTTTAAATTTGCCTTTTAAGGTATTAAAGTATGATAGAATCATTAACTAACCCAGAATCTTCATATCTTCACTGCAAATTTATATATATAACCAGTTACTACATTTTGTTTTCTTGGCAGATGACACATGTACTTAATTTTACATCAAATGCACTGAATTAGCCAGATTTTTTGGAACTAGATACTATTTATTTTGCCCGGCTTTAGCCACCGATTCTTTTGGGAACAAAGGCCTCTTTCCCTAGGCTTTTTCCAAAAATATTCAGACTGCACCGTCATTGTAATTTGTTGTATGGGATCTGGGAGCAGCAGTATAAACATATTAATACCAAATCTTAGCCTTGAGGTTATGGCGTCTTAACCTGTGTCTTCAAGATGGAAAAGGGACTAGAAAATACCATTGAATATCAACCGTGTCCCTGAGGATCAACAGGAGGTGACCTGGGATTGGTCTGAGAGGTTTATCTACTTGTAGATAGTAGCATATCATAGACATTCTTTTACAGAGGAATTAGCAGATTTTTCTTCTCCAGAGAAGAAGAATCTGCCTATTACTTTTAATGATAAAACTATTTATAGTGCTGTTGTATCTAAACAGCCATTATGTGGGGTCTTCTCCAGTGTCATTGACATTAGACTCTAATATAGATTAGCATTAGCTCGTCTACCTCTGTCCAAACAAAGCAGAGGTTTTCTATCAAATATGTTAGATAGGGCGAGTGGTAATAGAACAAAACTGGGCACCCCTTAATTTCATTCTCTTTGTGGTTCTTTCACAGGCATACTATGAGAATTTGATCTTTGTGTTCTATTTACTTGTCTGAAAAATAACAGTCATAGGCACGTTAGTATCACCTGCTTTTAGGCGTACTGAGGATTTAAAAGTTAAACTCCCTGAATTATCCAAATGAAAGGTCTGGCATAAGCAGCAACTGTGATTAAGGACATGAGTAAAGGGACAGACATTCTACTGCTAGACAGTATTTCTGGAGTGAACTGACTTTACCTCTTGCTTCTCCATCATCAAATCCAGGTTGGAATATAGTTTAATATTAAGCAGGTAGAATAAATTGCCTTTGTTCAGGCACTGAAGAGCTTTAGTTAATTAGGATTTGGTTTGGATCAAGGGAGTAAAGAGGTGTTATCAATGATTACTCCTGACACTTTTAAACAGTTTTTAAGTTCTTAAAATGTGCCTAATCCTGACTTTCAAAGAAAAGAAAGAATTATGGGGAGACAGTAAATCAGAAGGGATTATGTGCTTCCTATAAATTGCAATGTAGGGTATTTTAACAAATCTCCTTAGGCTCCCAAGTTAACTTTTGATCTTCTGACTGGAAAAACGGTGCAAGTGAGATGTGTTGAATTGTTCCTGCTTGTCTATGGCATGTCATGGGAAGGGTAAGCCGAGGAAGTGCATGCTATCATAAAACACCGTGGAAAATTAGGGAAAAGAATGGGAGCACTTACAAATGCACGTTCCTTGTGCATTCATGCTTCTTCCATACTAAGATACAATTTTTTGAGAGACAAATACTTTTCTTGGATACAGTCTTCTGTGACTGTAATTTAAGAAATATCAAATGTTTACTATTTGTGGGCATTGGTCCTGGGACCCACCAAAATGAATACACCTCACATGCTGCCCTCAAGTCTCTCTGTCTAATGGAGGAGACAGATGTGTAAGCACAAAACAGAAGGTGGATCAAAGAGTTTGAGTGGAAGTAGGACAAATGACCCGCTTGAGGAAAACAGAGGAAGAAAAATTCAAATGTGGCCCAGGTGGTCAGAAGAACTTTTGGGAGCTTTGGGGGGTGGGGGACAAGGGAGAAAATTTCCTGGAAAGTACTGATTAAAGACAGAAGGGCCCGTCTGGGAAGTGATGAGCAGATTGATGGAAACCAGGATGCATCCGGAGAGGAAATTGATGATATTTGGGGGCTAGATTATGAGGGAAAACGGATGATCTTCTCTTACTACTAATAGGTTTTAGAACAAAATTGCACTCAAAACTGCTTCAGTTGCCTTTGTTCAAATACACTTTTGAAAAAAGATCAAGTCTGATTAGCAGTCTTGTTGGAGGATGTTCCTTTTAACAGGATATATTAAAGCACCCAAGTATTTCAAAGTCTAGGCCATTTAGTGGTAGATCATCACTATGAAGTAGCAATCAGAGCTGAAAGCAACCATAGAAAGCCCCTAGATCCACCTTGTATTAGCTTCTTATTGCTGCTGTAACAAATTAGCACAAAGGCAATGGCTTAAAATAACCCAAATATGTTCTCTTATGGTTCTGTAGATCAGAAGTTCAAGATAAGTTTCACTGGGCTGATGTTGTTTGCAGGGCTAGTTCTTTCTGGAGCGTCTGAGGGGAGAATCTGTTTCCTTGCATCTTCCAGCGTCTAGTGAATTCCTGTATTTGTTGGCTTGTGACCACGTCCTCCATCTTCAAATCATATCACTGTAGTCCTGGCTTCCATCATCACATTGCCTTCTCCTCTGACTCCTTATAAGTTCTTTTTATAAGAGCAGTTGTGATTACATTGGACCCACTCACCCACTCAGTGAATGATATTGGGGGCCATTACTGAGCCTGCCACAAACCTCTACATTTTATAGAGTTCATGGCCTGCTTGGTCTAAGGCAATAGCAGTAGTAAGTGACAGAGCTGGGTTTACATGCACTGCTCCTGACTATCAAGGGTTTTTTCCCCCTCATTGTATCATGATGTCAGTATTTCATGTTTTCTATCAGAAGCTGCTGGTGCTCTTTGAAGGACAGATGCCCTCTGGGGCAGCCTTAGCAGGGATACCAGAAAACTGAGAGTGGGACTGACCAGGAGTATTCAGAGGACCAATATTTAAGAGCACAGAGGTTGCTTCACCCTTATTGTCACTGGGAAAGGACCATCCTAAGAGAGGAACAAATTCTCTTTGTATGACCAGAAAGGGCTGGGGGACTCTTTCTTTTTAATTCAGTGAAGTAAATATTGGAGAAAAGAGAAGAAAAAGAGATGTGTGCAAGAAAAAAGAACAGATGGGGTAGAACATAGAGAAGAGAAGGAGATATTGTAGTTGAAGTCAAAGGGAAAGGAGAAAACCACACAAATTCATCCCATAATGATGCTAAAGTGTGTGTGTGTGTGTGTGTGTGTGTGTGTGTGTGTGTGTGTGTAAGCTTAAGCTTGGTTCCCAATAAAGCAGTGTTCAGAGGTGGGGAGGTGGTTAGGGAAGTGACTGGATCATGTGGGTTCTGACTTTATCAATGGGTTAATCCATTGACGAGGGATTCCTAGCTGAATGGGCTAAATTGGGAGGTGGTAGAAACTGTACCAGGTGGAAGCTGGTTGAAGGGAGTGGGGGGGTGCCCTTGGGACTGTATCTTGTCCCTGACCCCTTCCACTCTCTCTGCTTCCTGGATGGCATGACAAGAGCAGCTTTGCTCTGCTACACTCTTCTGCCATGATGTTCTGCCTCACCACAGGACCAGAAACAATGGAGCTGGCTGACTATGGACTGAAACCTCTGAAACCATGAGCCAAAATAACTCTTTTCTCCTATAAGTTGATTTTCTCAGTTATTTTTCACAGCAGCAACAAGCTGACTAATACAGAGTGTATGTGTATTTCTGAAACCAAGGATATCCTAAATGCTTTCTCTTTATGAATGTTTCTTTATGTATTTGTATTTTTTGTCCACAGTTTTCATTCTTTATCAATTTAGCCACCTCTCTATTACATTTTCTAGAGAATATCAGTAATTTCAATTTCTTTGTATACCACAGAGCACAGACACAAGCTTTATAGCAGTTTTAATCATTTTAAAGATAATATACAGAATGCACGACACTATCATTAGCATTTTTCTTTGAAATTTCCTGAAAAAACTTCAATGTAATTTTGTACTTTAACTGAAAGAAGAGCTTGAGACTAATATAAAGAGCACATTGTTTCTGAAACTAATAAGGAAAGTGAAGATAACCATGAAATAGCAAAGGCATATTGAAATAAAGTTGAAAAGCAATGCAAGAGATGAAATGGAAAATTTGAGAGGAAAGGGAAGGTTTTAAAATTATTTTTAACTACAAATAGAATAAGGAAAAGAAAATATAAAATGTTTCCCCACTATTAAGTAAGGAAGCATTGCTGATTGATGACACTGAAGTAGAAACAAAAATTGTTCCATCTTTACTCAAAAAGCAATCTATAAAAGGACTCAGACCACATTAATCAGAAAGGTGGGAAGTCAAGCTGAAAGAATATGGATCATTTTCAATATATTTACTAAGAAATATTGAGTATTTTCTAAGTTATCATTTCTTTGTCTTATAATTTCCTAGCTTCTCCAAGATAGACAAGTTTTATGCTACTGATATTTGTCCAATATCTATTAACAAATTTCAGTACACAATAGATGCTTGGTAAGTGTGTGATAATGACTATTAATAATAATTAAGCCTGTTGGAAATATTTTGTTTTGCCCATATCAAAAAACTTAGATATTTAATTTAGAATATTTACTTATAATCATCAACACTGACTAACTTAAAATTAAAGTGAATATAGTAAGAAATACTTTTGGTTTGGACAATTTATTTCAGGCAAATGCCTGAAAAACCTACTGAAGTGATTGCCATTCCTGCCATGGGAATCTCACCTATTCTTCAAGTTTCAACGTAGGGGATACCTTCTCATAGGATTGTTCCTCATTGTCTAAGTCATTTCTTCTTCTTTTGAATTTCTATAGTACTTTAGATAATTTACATTGTCCTTGTATTTATGTTATTGACTTTAACTAAAATACTGCCTAAGTCTATATCATCTATTAAATTTTAATTCTTCAAAAACCAAGACTGTCTATTGATCTTTGTGTCTTTCTATATCTAGTGTATATAGATTCAGATGAATAGAGATAAATATGGAGAGAATGAGTATATGAATGTACTGACTGTCCTATGATAGCAAGTCAGAATGATCTTTATGAGGCCCTTCTTGCTCCACGTGTTGACTCTGTTTTTCTGAGCATGAGTGTGGTATCTGTAAATCTATTACTTTGAACAGACTTCCCAAGTTATTCCCACGTAGCCTGCCAGTCACCTAGCACTAGCAGCATTTGGGAATCACTCAACAACAAGTTGGATATAAAGTTCATCCTATTATGTGTCTTTGAGGAATGCTCACTCTAAGTATGGGTACTTAACAGAGAATGGGTAAACTGCTTTGGAATCGAGAGAATATGTGATTTCGAAAGTAAGCAATATAGTGTAACAACTGGAGGTGAGATGGAATGGTAATTAGGTAAAGCTAGTTTCATGAGAAGCATCTTTATCAGTTATATCTAGCAAACCCAGCCCCATTAGTACCTAAATGGAGAGTTAAATTAAGACTACTAGCTTTGTTCTGGAGTGCTGTCTTTTATTCCTGTTCTCTGTCAACCATTAGGATAATTATTTTCCTTCCTTCAAAAGCTGTTACAATAACTTTGTATATCTACTCATGTAATTTTACAGTAAATTTGAAGGCTACCCTTGAAATTCTAAGTGACAAATTTCTCCTTCATTTTCATGTCATCAAGTTACCTAGAGGGATAGATTTTTCATTAAAGATTAATACTTGAATCTTTCTTAGCAACACAATAATATGCCAGTAAAGAAAAACTACAAAGCCTCAAAGACAAAGAAGACAGGGGAAGAAAAATCAAGAGATGAAAGACCTCAGCCTTTTTGTGAGATGGAAAGTGGATGGAGAAAAAGGTAACTAACTCAATGAAAGGAGAAGGATGTAAGTTGTAGGGCCTTCAAAGTAAAGTACTCATGAAAGGTGAGCTTATTCCCATCACAGAACCCCTAAGAGGCCTTCCACTGCAGATACCAGGTTCTACAGAGGGTGAGAACTTAAAAGAATTGGTTGTAAGGCATGCTATTGAGTAACTGGATGCATAGATCTCTTTTATTACCACTCATAACCTGTGATTAACCTACACCCCACTAAGGGCAGGAGATCTGAGGTTTATTCTTAAACCACACGAATGGGGGAGACATCAGACATCAGACATGTAGGTACCAAGAAGATGGGCTCCTCAAAGGCTGAGATTTTCTACTAAGTCCTTAACTGAGCACTTAACACCAAAGTGGTTTAAGCACTTAGGAATCATACTGCCATCCAGCCTAGAAAAGAGGTCAGCCCTAAGCTGCCCATTAAAAAGACACAGCAACTTGGGCAAAGTTATTATTATTCTTAATCCCGTAACTGCAGGCTGAAATTCTGATTGCCTGGATCACTCTGTGGCATAGGTTAACAGTGGGGGAGATCTTCCTAACTACCACAGCTGTGAAGCTCAGACCACTTGATCCTGAGCACCTCATACTGCCTTCTCTGTTCCCAGAATTCCAAAGTTGAATTTTTGTTGCTACTGCTTTGAATATTCTTTAAGAAGTACTCTGGGGGAGGTGGATTTTTGAACTTGAAAAATCTCAGAATGATTAAAATGAAGGTCGATGCATGAAAATGCACTCTCAAAAGACAGCTTCAAGAAGTAGTCTTTGATTTTTTTATATGTTCTGGAGGAAATAAAGGAGATAAAGAGCATTATTTAATCTTTCTAGTACTTATCATTCAGAAGGAAGCATTCTCATTTGTGAGCCATTAAGAGCCCAATAATAAGAGAAATACTCTTACTGTGTAAACCGAAATAGGAAGAACTTCTAAATCCACCTACATTCTTCATTATTCTTTCTTTAAAAGTTTTTCTTAAGTGGAACTTACTTCTTTTCATTCAGTTGAATTTATCTCTTAGCTCCCGAATATTGCCTACTTAGTCAAATATTATAAATTCTTAAAAATAATGTATTGTCTGTGGCAAAACACATTGTCATAATGTAAAACATGTGATCATAAATCAGGACACTGATTTAAAATGTTTAACTTTAGTTCATCAATCAGTTGGGTTATGGCTATGTTTTTCCAAATATATGCAGGTGCCAGTCATGGTATGGAGGTGATTTCTGGAAGGACATAACAATGATTAAAAGTAAATGAATTATATATGGAGAAAGCCATGTCCTTTTTAAAGTCTTTCCAGTCCTTCCTTTTAGTGCTAGCATTTTTTCAACTCTTTAATATTTGTTAATCTTCGTTTTTTTAAAAATAGAGAATAGGCCTCAGACACAGAGGGCTTCCTACACTTCAGCTGGAATTACAATCATATTGCTATTTATTTATTAATTAAAATAATCATTCTTAATCATAATAAATGATGTTGGCTTTAATTTATGTTTGGTTTATTCCTACTATTATTAAGTTTAATATAATGTATGGTATGGTATACAGTAGATGGTACACAGTATAATACACATTGGGTTTATGGTATGTGAATGATAGAAACTTGGGAAACATTAGTTTGGGGGAAGTACTAGGCTTGAGAGTTTCTCAAACTTAAATAGTTGGCTGATTTAGTTTTTTTTACTGAATCAACCAAGTCAATTGGTTAGTTGATATAAGATAGATACATCACTGGTGACTACAAACATGCCACTTATATTAATAAAAAACAACTGATCTTGAGGCATTTATACCTAATGTTGGATTTTAAAGGAAATACAGTCTTTCAAATCTCCCCAAATAAATAAATATACATTGGACACTCCTATCTAACTTTAAGCTTAAGATAGTTCCTGGAGTTGGTCCCTTGGCATCAACAAGATCACAAATACAGTGCCACCAAAGGTGAAGTATATTGGGGTAGGGTGGGACTTGGTAAAAAAAATCATCTTATAGGTGACTAAGAGTGTCTTGGTATATTTACAAATTTTTATTCCAATAAAATATTAAAGTAAAAATTCTTATACAATTTCTGGAGCTCACCATCAAATACATATAGCCTCCTCCCCCCATCTTCAATGTAGACATTTGGCACAGTGTTGGCTTAACTATTTTTTCTCATTTCCAATTATTTAAAACTAAGAATCCCTAAAAATATTAACCCTAAAGTTGAGATGAAAGACAAACAAATGTTCTCCCATGATAATATCTGAACTTGTTCTAACAAACCAAGTTTTTACCACTATTATTAGTGCCTGTACTACTGGGCTCAGTGGAACAGAGGCATAGAATAGTAAAACACAGTCCTTATGGAAAGGGACACTAGACTGGCAGAGCGGGCAAGGAGAGCAAGGTAGAAGAATCATAGAGAAAGACAAGGTATGGTGGAAGGCTTCTAGTTACACAAGTCAATGCTATGGGAATTTGACTGAGAAAGAGCTCTCATCAATAGAGGAGTCAAAACAAGGGCCTAGAACAAATGGCATTTGAGATGGGCACTGACTTAATTTAGATAGAGTGCATATTCTAGATCACTCTTACCTTTCATTGAGAATTTTTTTCTATATTAGGATCAAGGGGCACAAATATTAAAATAATAATAATAACAACAATAATAATGCCTCTTATAGGAAAATGTCTTGGTGGAAGACGTGGATATAAGCAAATTGTTACTATACAATGTGGTAGCTTGTATAATAGAACTCTTTGGAAGCAATTAGGGAGGAAGACATTAGTTCTGCCTGGGGAATTGGGAAAGTATTCTTGAAGGAAATGAGCTTTGATCTGGGCTTTGAATGATGAGTGGAATTTTACCAGATGGAAAAAGATGACAAATAGATTCTAGGCAGTGAGCATGACATGTGACAAGACACGGAGACATAAAGAGGGCACTGGTTAGGGAAGGGTGAGACCCTTCTACATACTTGGAGCAAGCATCCCTACACTACGTGGGGATGGGAATGGAAATTAGTAGAGAAGTTGCCTAGAAAGACATGTAGGGACTCATTTGTGGAAGGCTCCATATGCCACACTAAGGAATTTAAACTTTATCCCATAAGAAATTATTTTTAAGTGCAACAGTGCAGTTCATATCTTTGCCTTGGGGAATATTTCAATTTGGTGACAGTATAGAGGTGGATACATAACATATTATATAGGGAGGGAAGGAGTAACACCCTGAAGAGACAATGTCTTGATAGGATGACACTAAGAGTAGAGAAGTTTGGGGTAAATTTTAGAGAGCCTTGGAAGCCAGATGGAGAAGTTGACCCTGAGTTCTGTGACAATGCTGTGCTTTATGAAAATTGATCTTAAGAGGGTTTCTGGAATGAATTAGCATGGAGAAACTGCAGGGTCGGGGACACAATTTGGAGTTTACCATGACAGTCCAGGCAGGAGATAGATAGGACACACACCACTGGTTGCCAATCTACCATCCATTCTTGTCCTTACTTCCCCCTTCTTCACTGAATCCTGGTTTTGTTCCATGATTCCCCCTTGACACTCTTCCTACCATGGTCTTCAGAAGAGGAGATCCCATCTGGCCAGAGGATGAATCCACCGTGATGATTCCATACGACCCATTTCTAACCAATGAGATATAACAGAAGTCCTATAAAGGACTCCTGGGAAATGTCTTCTCTTGAAAAAGAGAAACTCAGGAAAAAACCATCTTTTCTTCTGCTGGAGGTTGTCTCCATGTGACACTTGGAACGGCCATGCTACCATTTTGATATGATAAGAGGAGCCAGACTGTGGATAAAGCCAACATTCAAGGAGCCTCATTCCTTGATGATGTTGCAGAGCCGATGTGAACAAACCTGGAACTGCCTCCCCTTCAGACATGTGTTCTATGAGATAATTAATATTCTTATTGTTTATTTCAACATGAGTTGGCATTTCTAATACATGTGACCTAAAGCATTCATCCCAATACAAGAAATAATACAAGTTTGAGTTAGAACTGAAGCAGGAGGACAGTAGTGGAGGTTGAGTATATAAGACCCAGAAACAATTCTTTGTTGCAGTAAGATTTGTGAGAGTAGACAGTCAGCTGAATATCAGTAGAAAGGGGAAATATGACTGAAGTTCTAGGGCAGCTTGGGGAAATGGGGTGAAAACTAAAAAACATGGACTTTAAAAATGAGCATGTTTGGGAAAGGAGTTAGTAAGGCAGATTTTCTGCATTTATACTAAATGTGAGGTGAAGAAATCTATAAAGTTCATTATAAGAAATAAGGCATGCTAAGAAATAAGGCCAAAAGCTAAACACTTCCTTTTCTTACTGTAGGCCTGGGGGAATTCTTACATTATAAACATTTGTTCCTTACATCTCCTATTAATTATTCATGTTTTCATAAGTGTAATGAATGTAATTTATATCAATAGCAATAATGGAGAGCACATAATGTAATAAACAAGCAATTTCTTATTTGGGAAATTCCATTAGTGCTTTCAAATACTGATGTTGGTGAATTGTTCTGCTTGTGACTTTAATTCACAGAAATGTGCCTCTGTGCAGGACGGCAGGGAAGGAGGGGCACAAACCTGGGTTCACATGTCTGTTTCTCCACTTGGTTATTATTTGTCCCCAGCAAGCACCTTAGTTACCGTGAACCTCAATTTGATTAAATTTTAAATAGGTTTCATAACACCCTGCAGGAGTTGTGCTTAGTAATGGTAATTACAGTATGCACCCACATTTTCAAAATTGCTTTCACTTTTGTTCTCGAAGTTCTCAAATTTGTCAATTGTAGATTATGACTATCTATCATTGATTTGCATTTTAGTTTTCTCCCTACCAAGGTCACTGCTACTCTCTCCTTCTCCCAGGAAGAAGAAGTTGCAAATCTGTTTGTTGAGCTCAAAGGCATAGTGTAGGCCATGCTGATTATCTGGCTGGCAAAGTGTTTCCGTCCGCATTCTAACTGCTGTAATCCAAAACACCTGACCACATAACTTATAGGAAGGAAGGTTTATTTGCTCACAGTTCTGGCGATTTCAGGGGGTCAGTCCACATCAGGCTGGATTACATTGGCAGAGCTGAAGCCGTGGTGGTGGGAGGCAGAGAGAGGGAGAGAGCAAGTGCTCTGCTCTCACATCATGGGGGCCGGAAGCAGAGAGCAAGTAAAGGGATTCAAAGACACAATCACAGTCCCTAAGGCCACACCCCAGGGACCCCCTCCTCCAGCCACACCCCAGCTGCCTTGGTTACCTCCCATTAAATCCATTAGAATGGATTTATCCTCTGATGAGATTACAACCCTCATGGTTTAGATTTAATTATATCAACTGTAAACATCAATACATGAGCTCTTCCAAGGGACATTCTATATCTAACCGTAACACAAGGTCACTGCATCAGAAGCATAGGCTTAGCCCTCTTGCTCTCTCTCACTGTGGAAAGTAGCTTTCAGAGCTTTGGAGAACTCATCTTTGGAAGTTCCACTGTTGGTCTGGGAAAGGCTGCGACTTAGAGGTGTAGTGAGCCTAAAACAAGGGTTCAATTTCCCTTCCTAGGAACTAATTTAGGCTATCACAGATCTTTCCTATTTCGCTTAAATAGAGGCTTTTATTTTGAGAAAGTAAGTTGGAAACCATTCAGAAGTTTTCACTTGTTGGACCATCAGTAAGGCTAAATCTAGGTTCTAGGTCTGCAAACTGCTTACAAATGTAGAATCATAGTAATTACTGCACTAGGATAAAGCACTGTGACCTGTCTATTCATAATGTCAGGGATTAAGAAACTGTAAATACGAGAATTACACTTGGGTGACTCACCTGGCCCCCATTTGTGACCCATACCAGCTGTCTCACCCACACACGGGCTTCCAGTGACCCAGGTCAGCAAGTGCTTGACCCTGGTTCGATGTCCATGGCCCCGGTGACTGATAGATTTGGGCATATTTTGGTTAGGCACCAATATTTACAGGGTCTCTGGATCATCTTGAACACTTGGACACATTCCTGTTTAATTTAGTGACCACATATCCCTAGCGAGCACATGTGTGGCTTTGACTTTTTGCCTGTATGAGAGCTGCCTAATACTATGAATGTCAGTTTTCCTTTGACATTTCAGAACAAAGGGTTTGCACTTCACTTGTGAAATTCAGAATCTTGCTTTTATAGCAATAAATTCATTATATGAACTCTAAAATGCATTGGAAATATTTGGTCATTAAATGATTCACTGCCTTTTCCTTTGAGAAGCAGTCCTCCAAGGGGAAGTAGAGAAATAGAGGTTTATTTTCCTCTTCCTGAAGGTAGCCCAGGTGAAAATTCTATATACAGTAGATACACTTAGGTGTAAAGAAGGAAAATATTCAATATTTCTCTCCCAACCTGCACCCCATATTTCCTGGGTGACTTGCGTTTGCCTGCTTCCCCAATTACACACATATTCAATGTTTGAGCTTGAGATGAGTAAGGTAAAGGGAGCCGAAACTGAGGTACTCGATTATTTAAGTGAAAACTATGTCCACTAATGCTCATTCTTCTTATAATAAAGCACCCATATGCAAACATCACAACTGTTACTGTATAAGTGAGTTTAATAAATGTGTCTTCCAGCGTAGGCCTTCATTAACATGGAAGTATTCTAAGCCGAATGGATTCTATTGCATTTTTTTAGTCAGGGTTTCATGCTGAATATTGATATTCTGGAACAGTTCCTGGGAAATCACACTGAAGCAGATCTGCTGTGATCCTTTATGAAAAATCTGTTTTTATGTAACATGCTAACTTCTTATTCTGGCTTATAAAGCCCTACATGAGCAACAGGAGCCTTCATCTCAGGGGCCAACCTCCTCTCCCATCACCCTGTCTCTTTCCAGGCACACTGACTTTCTATTTTTCTTTCTTAGCTCATCAAATAGCTTCCTATCTCAGGTTCATTGCAAATTCTATTCTCCTTGACTATACAACTGTTATGGTTTGGATCGGAAATGTCTCCTGACAGCTCCTGTATTGAAGCCTGGTATCTAATGCACAGGGTTCAGAGGTGGGGCAGGGATGGACAAGGTGGGTCACTGGGGGAGTGGCTTTGAGCACTACATCTTCCCCTTGCCTCTCTGTCTCTCTGTTTCTGTCTCTGTCTCTCTCTCTCCATCCTAGATGCCATGAGCTGAGCAACTTTCCTCCACCCTGCCCTGGTGCCATGATGTTTCTGCCTTGGAGGCAGCCCACTATAGACTGAACCTCTGAGGCTTTTTTCCTCTAAATTGTTCTTGTCAGGCATTTTGGTTACAGCAACAAACATCTGACTAACACAGCAACTCTGCTCCCAGATCTTCCCATGGATAGTCTCTCTTTAGAGTGTTGTCACCTCCTCTGATGACCTACCCTGACTCTACTGCTGTCCAATAGACATACAAAGTAAGACAGAAATGTGAGCCATGTATGTAATTTTAAATATTCTAGTAGCCACTTTAAAAAACAAAACGACAGAGGTAAAAGTAATTTAACAATAATATTTTTGCTTAATCTAACATCTAAAATATTATAATTTCAAGAACTAGTATAAAATTATTGAGATATTTTACATCCTTTCTCTCATAATAAGTCTCTGAAATCTAGCCTGTCTCTTAAAGTACATCTCAATTTATACTAGTCGCCTTTTTTTTTTTTGATACTGGGGATTGAACCCAAAGGCATTACCTGTGAGCTACACCCCCAGTCCTATTTTATTTTGAAACAGGGTCTCGCTAAGTCGCTGAGGGGCCTCACTAAATTGCTAAGGCTGACTTTGAACCTCTGACCCTCCTGTCTCAGCCTCCCAAGTACTGGGATTGTAGGCATGCGTCGCCACGCCTGGCTTGGACTAGTCACATTTTAAGTGCTCAAAAGACACATATGGCTAGTGGTTACTGTATTAGTCAGTTCAGACCTAAAATAGCCCCCATTTCCAATCACTCTCTGTTATATTACCCTGATTTATCATTACCGTAACACTTATTAGTGTTTGAAATGATCTTGCTTGCTTATTTGCATATTATCTCTCCCCCCATCCTCTATCTGCCCCCTGATCTTGAAATGTAAGGTCCAGAAGACCAGGGGCTTCATTTTATTCTATGTTGTAGCTGCAGAAATTAATATATTATCATTTTCAATAGATATTTGTTGAAAGTAAATGAATAAGAAACGAATGTATTGTTAAAGCCATGAAATCTGCATATAGCTTTTACTTTTCAGTGTTTCTTCCCTTGTGCTATCTTTTCAGATAGGTGGAATAATAATCCTGACCACACGTGTATTTACCTTTTCCCCCCAAGTCCTACCATAACTACACTGAATGTTCTATACCCTACAGTTTTTCCAATACAGGGTTGACTCATAAAAAGAAAGTACTTTCTAGTCTACCTTTAAAGCTTACTCTCAAGTTAGCATTTAATTCACACTAAGCAGGGATAAAAGAAAAAATTAAAGTAAACACCTGGATTTTTCCTTCTTCCCCTACTGACCATTATGAAGGTAGTCAGGCTCTATGTTGTATTTCTCATACTTTCAGTAGGAGGAAAACAAGGATCGGTGATCAGTTGCCGGCCTTGGTCTTCCAGGAGGCTGGGAGTTCTGGGAATTTCCCTCCATTGCTGCTCTGTGACAGACTGCCGCTGAGGTTCTGTGTGTGAGAGTGGGCAACGGTTCTACATTTGTCTGTGCCCATTGCTTCCATCTGTTAAACGGAAAAAATCACAATTGCTGCTGAACTCCAATATAAGGATATAGAGAACATACCCACAGAGGACCTTATGCTCCATCATCGAAAGCAATGCCGGTGGTCATGCAAAGCAGTCAGCACTGACCTAGTACCAAAGCTCCAGTTCCACGTGCAGCCATGGCAGTAAACACTTTTAGAGTCTTGGGCAGGGCGGGGTGGAGGAGTCAGTATTGCAGGCAAAGGATAAAACGCAAGGGGGCTTCGAAAAGAATTCTTACTCTTTTTATAGTTAGAGAAGTTAATGCAGAAAGAAAAAAGTTTCTGAATTCTTGTTTATGCATTTAATTACATTAGCATATAGCTCCTCCTTCTTAAACAGAATAAAAAGAAAGTTAACCTGATTTCATCCCATCCCTTTGCTACCTTCTCTTTTCTCCTTCTCCTGGTTGTTTTTGAAATTAAACTCCATAACAAACCTGGATCTCGCTGAACTGAAAAACCTAACAGAATGTTGAGTTTTCAATTCACAATTTATTCATTCATTTTTAAAAATGCACATTGTATTCCTATTATGTATGAAAACTACAGATGCAAACATGAGCATCTCTACATTTTAGCATATTACACCATTCACTAAACAACAGTTTAATTTTTCAATTACAGTTGTAATGTGGGCCTTGAAGGAGAAGTACCAGGTGGTGTGAGAAGAGTTA
The DNA here is from genome assembly GCA_004027185.1 of Glis glis. Lineage (NCBI taxonomy): Eukaryota > Metazoa > Chordata > Mammalia > Rodentia > Gliridae > Glis > Glis glis. The sequence goes on from PVJS01001001.1 coordinate 33,387, forward strand.
ATGAAGTTCTGATTAAGAGATCCCCGTGAAGGTGGCCTTTCAGCTGAATTCTGTAGGAGGGATAAGTCTTCATGAGTGAACGGGGTCAGGGAGAATTTTTTAGGCAGAGAATCAAGTGTCAGTGTGTGAAGGCTTAGGCACAGAATACCCTAGCATAATCAACATACCCAGAAATAGCCAGGGTGGCCCAGGCAGCTCCCCAGAGGGCTCCTGCATGAGGGGCTATGAATCTACAAGAGCCCAGTCTGTGTCTTTCTCCTGCTGATATGTGAAGCCTTCAAAGGTTGTGGCTTCTCCATATGCCATTAGCATTGAACATACATAGCCTACTGTCTAAAAGGTCTCTCATCTGTCACCTGTTGCAGTGGCGGACAATGAACACCAGGGGGCAGAAAGCCTTCTCCTGCGTTTGCTTTGGTAGACAACTGGATGGTGAAAAGGGACACTGATTTTGACCAAATGCTAGCAAATGAAGCCCCTACTGTGGTTGGAGGCCACTGTCTTTCTAATCTTAGCTAAGCATTGCAAAAACAAACAAAACTCTTTGTGAGTTAATTGGGTATGATTTAATTCACTCTGAATTAAACCAGGAAGCGTAACTAATATGTCTTAATGAAGCAGTGGCAGTCACATGATGATCACACACACACACACACACAAAATAGTCATGTGAGAGAACTTCTCAAAATCTGGTATCAGGAAGCAAGAAAGATCAAACAATATAAAAACATCACCTTCAACTTTATCCAAGATGGCTTCCACCTAGGAACAAGGGTTGGGAGGAGACCCTAAGAGAGATGTGGAAAGACTTAAATGTGCAGTCGGTGGGCTAATGCCTCTTGAGAGTTGATAAGCTCTTAATATGGAGCCAATGCAAATTCCACTTGTACTAAATTCTGGCAGCTATGTTTCCAACACATGAAAAATAATGATACCTCTGGGGGAAACAGAAAAATAGACAAGGCTACTTACTCATTACTACAAATTGGTCATGGACTGAGAGTATTAACTTCACATCGACCATGTTTTCCTGATTACTGCAGATGGAAGTCTCATGGCAGCCACGAGAAAAACCAAATAATTAGCAGATGTCACCGATGCCAATCTGCTGGTGTTTAAAAAGGGAACCAGTGAATCAGCAAACTATTTAGGAAAGTGAGCTGTGCCAACCATTCTGTCATTAGGACAGATAAGGTCTATGTGTCATCAGGGTCCCTCTGCATGACCATGGAAAAGAAAACGGAAGCCTATATTTCAAGCATAACTCTGGGCATTAACTCTGTTTATAAATACCATATTACATAGATATTTTAAAGTCTCAAGTCGTATTTAAAATTAATTACTAGGGCCATACCTCCCTGTTACTATCATCATCGTCAACAGCAATGACACTGCTTAAAGTGACACATGAACTCTTTTCTCTGGATGCACATCTTTTAATAACAGTATACCAATATTTATGAATGTAAGAAACATGATAAGTAAATGCATGTGGAACTATTACAGAAAACCCTAATACAGACACAATAAAAACAAGAAAGGACCGTATAATTTATAGAAATTTAATAGACATACTATGAGACAGGCTTTGTGCTGGGCATTTTATATGCATCAGTATATTTATACTTCATAGCAACCCGTGGGGTTGGGTTTATTATTATCCACATTTTACAATAGACTTGGAGGAGGAGAATGCTTCACAGAGCAAGCAGCAGCATCAGATGTGGAAACAAGTCTGCCCAAGGCTGTAGAGGGACATTGGTGACACTGATCACCCAGTGCCCATGCCGGCTTCCTATCACCACCTTGTGTTTCCTTTGGAGGATTTGTTTCTCCTCCATCATGGATAGTTTTGGTAGTTCAGAAAATTCAGAGAATTTTTTTTCTTCCTCCATGAAAGCAAAGAGGTGTCAGGAGTAGCCTTTGGCCAGATTTCTCCTGTGCAGAGGATCTGGAAAAAAAAGAAGGCCTTCAAAGTTCTATGGCTGGCCAGCTGGATTCTCTCTCTTCAATCCTAATGCAAGCAAAGAAGAAACTGTCCCTTCAAGGAATCCTTATCCCACCTCCATTCCAGACTTCAATCCATTTGGTGTGTTGTATTCACCAGTATTGCAATAAATTGAACCAGAATTGTTCATAAGAAAAGAACCTAATGCCTCAAAGTAAATGTGCTTCCAATTCCTCCAAGCCCAACCATGCTGAGAAAATACAACATTTTACCTTCATTTCAAATACTGAAACAACTTCACAAATAATAGACTAGGCAGATGTCCTTGTCATAAATACAAAGGATAATTTACAAATCAAAGCAATGATGACCTTTATTTTCATTGTAATTGATGTTTATGCATAAATTCAACATACACAGTTTGTTATATCTATGTAATAGCCTATTCTCTATGTAGATTACAATTTTTTCTTACATTACTTCTTGTACTCTTTCTTTTTTTTTTTTTTTTGCGGTACCAGGGATTGAACCCAGGGGCGTTCTACCTCTGCACCACATCCCCAGCCCTATTTTTTATACTTTATACTTTATACTTTATATTTTGAAACTGGGTCTTACGAAGTTGCGGAGGGCCTCACTAAATAGAGAGAGAGAGAAAGAGAGAGACGGAGAGATAGAGAGAGAGAGAGAGAGAGCTGAGGCTGGCCGCGAACCCGGATCCTCCCAAAGTACTGGGATTACTAGCGTGTGCCACCACACCCAGCCTCCTTGTACTCTTTCTAACAAGATCCCTCCATTTGCAACACAAAAGTAATTCCAGCTACTATGCTCAGATTAGGCCAGTTCTAAATTTCTGGGTAATGCACAGTAATTGCTCTTATTAACTCAGTCCTTACCAAGTGCCATGAATTAATGCTAAACTCTTCACATACAGTAATTGTGTGTGGTAAATGTCATTAATCCCATTTCACACATGAAGAAGCTAGGGCTTAGAGAAATTAAGTGGCTTTCAAACAGTAACATGTTTAAGACACCATGAAGCCAGCCTTGAACCTGGTCTGTCTGAGCCCAAAGCATTGAACACTCCTTTTAGGCTGTTCTGCTTCGCTGCTGTACTGAAAGCGTGGTCTCCTCCTCACCATAACTGTTCAAGGTGGACTTCATTGTTGCACTTCACAGATGAGAAAATTTAGAGCAAGAGACATTGTGTCTTGCCATGGCCACATGGATGAAGCTGAGTCTGTGTGCAACCAAGAAGTCTTTGTCATTTTAATCCTACCGCTGCTCTCACCGTCCCTGTCCCTGGGAAGTTTCAGAGTTTCCGTGGTGTACAAGTTAAATAAAAGCACAGTCACTGTGTGTTGATAAAATGACTAGGATTCCCCCAGCTCATCACATGCTTCCAAGAATGCCAAGCACTATTACCAGCTACCTTGATTCTTTTAAGCCAGGAGGACACAATAGTAGATGCTCAATAAGTAGGAGCTGACTCAATGAAACCAACCTATTAAAAGATTGGTCCTCATCTAAAACTTTTGGCAAACAGAGAATTCTGGAGTGGAAAGAGAATTTGGAGATGACTTACTCCCATTATTTCATCCCAGCAAGGGAACTCAGGGCCCAGACTTGCCCAAGGTAACAGAATCTCTGAGTCATAAATGGGTAATTGGGATGCAGATCTCTGGGTTACCAGGTGGGTGCTTTTTCCACAAGATACTTCCTCCCCTGGGTACAATTTAAATAGAAAGCACACACAAGCTTTGTAAATTTTTATGTAAGGCCATTTGCTTATGGAGCAGATTCTGGGGATATGGAATTAGGTACATTTTAGGGTGCCCTATTTGGAGCATGAATGCCTGATGATGTAATTAATGGAATTTTAGTGGCAGCAGAAGTGTGTGGGCTGCCTGCTCACACTCCTACCTCCAAACCTTCTCTAATACCACAAGGCGTGCCCCTTGTGCTCAGCTCCCTAAGTGATCTCCCCGTTTTCTCTCCCTTCCCTGGCTAAGAATCTTAAGAAGATCTGGATTGACAGCTTGCTTCGGCGATCCCACGCAGTTCTGTGGCGCACCTTCCCCCATCCCCAAACTGCATTAACTTAGTCGTTGTGTTTGATAAGCCTTATTTCCTTTTGCTCTCTCATGTTTAAATGGGAGTTTGGGCAATTCCTAAGGGACATTGTCTTTGTTCTTTTCCTTGTATAACATCGAGCACTGCGACAATTAAAAGCTGAGCATGAAGGGAAAATAGCATGGCACAAGATAGTTTAAGCCTCAAAATTTAGTCTTTTCATTTTTTAAAGAGTGTAGTATTTTTAAAGATACCAGGGAAAAATAGAAGGACTGGATGTCATTTTCTTTCCCCAAATATTTCTTCTAAGATGGGAGGCCTATGCACCTCAGTCTGTAACCCACTATGATCCAGTGTAATCTACTGGTCCGACTTGCAGGAGGAGGGTGCTCTTTAGACCCATGACACATCTAGCAGCTGGGGAAGTCCCTGGATGAAAGCCAGCTAGTTATTCTTTTGCTGATGCTGTCAGTAACACAATTGCTGCAAGTGCCTACCCTTGCATTCTTCTCCCCTTTCTTCCCTGCACATTTAAAAATTAACATGCTGTCCTTTGACCATTCCCAGTCTCCCTGCCCCCCTTCTTCAACCTCCACACAGGAGCTGCCGGCAGTCAGATGGCACTGGCGTGCCACCTATGGAGAACTGCCTCTGGCTTTAAGCCCAGACCGAGAGAAACTTAGACTTGGAAATTTTGGATGACGACTTTTGTTCTGATGCTTCCCAATAGCACTCGCTAGAGACTAGAGACAGATGGTTTGCAACTTAGCACTGTGAGCAAGAGTTGCCTGGGTTTGCATTTTGACCATTGAATAAAAGGGCCCGTGCTTAGCCAAGAAATCTGAACTGGCTGCTGGGTTTGATTTGGTTCTCAGAGGTCTAATGACCATGGCACTAAGGGCTCAGTTCCAGAGAATCTGCTCTAGAGGAGCAGCCTCAGATTCCCGATCTTCGGGAAGCAGGGTTCAAGGTAGGGGAGACCTCATCATGCTAGTTGATGCAATGCAATTTCCTTGCACCCAGAAGTTTTCTTTCAGAACTTCAGGGGTGAAGGGCCTGAGAGGTCATGTTACAGTTGGTAAGGGACTTGCTCAGGTTCATACAGTGAATGGGAAGCAGAGTTAGGTGTGACTGCCAAGTCTGAGCTATTTTCATTACACCACTTCCAATCATTAAAAAATACATATAAGCAAGCCGGACGTGGTGGCACACACTTCTAATCCCAGTACTTGGGAGGTTGAGACAGGAGGATTGCAGGTTCATGGCCAGTCTCAGCAACTTAGTGAGGCCCTCTGCAACTTAGTGATACCCTGTTTCAAAATAAAGAATATTATAGAGCTGGGGGTGTAGCTTGGAGGTAGAATGACCCCTGGGTTCAATCCCCAGTACCACACACACACACACACACACACAAAAATTACATATATATCTGTATATACATTTAGTCAGATATAACATATATATGTGTATATATATATATATATATATATATATATATATATATATCAGCTCCATTCTCAGCATAAAATAGAATTGTACTATATACATTGCTCTTTATCCTTGTTTTTCACTTAAGTGTATATCACAAAAATCTTTCTGAGGCAGTAACTATGAGCTTATTCCTTGTAATAGCTACATACTAGTCCCACTTGTGGGTATATCATTATTTACTCAATTATTGCTACATCAGTTGATATCCCAGTTCCCACTATCTTCTAAATAGCTCTCTCTTTGATCAGCATACTATCTGGCTTCTTGCATATACACTTCTACTTTCATAACTGGAGACAGGCCATGTCCAAAATGACATCATCCACTCCTTAGGCAAGTTCCTCCAAGGCTCTAGGGAATTGGTTTTCTATGAATTAAAATAAACATATTACGAATTTTAAACATTATTTTAAAATATTAATATTAAACATTAACATTTTAATAAAGATAAACATGCCTTCTATAAGTAAGGCTAGAGTACATTTTTTTTTCTGGAAACTCTTGTCTTTTAGGTAATGTTCGGACTTTAGAATTTATAATTTCCAATAGAACATGGAATATTATGAGTTTACAAAAGAATTTTGAGTCTTTTGTTATAGTTTCAAATATACATTTATTTGTAGTGCATGATTTCTACCCCACTTTACTGCAATAATAACAATAAGGAAGCCTTGAGGCTGATTTTTGGTTTTCTTAACTTTTCAAGATTTTTCATCTATCCAAGTGTAAGCTACATAAGGCTTAGTTCAAAGGGCTTAGTTCCCTCTAGTATCCCTAGCACAATGACTGATGCATATAACTCTTAAATCTCACCCACTCTGAATCTCATTCTGGTGGAGAAAATTATGTTCTAACCTGTGCTGTAGTTTTCCTTTTCCAAATGACATCAGGTGATTTGGAGAGTTCTAGACTTCTGAGCTCAATTAACTCCCAGAAGTCTACGCCTGGGGACGACGTGTTCCCTGAGAGCAGTGGCACAGACTCAGACGTCAGCTGGGAGTATCACTTCCAGGACAACCCAGACTTAGAAGAATAGTTTAAAGTTGGAGCACTGAAGGCATTATTTACTCTGCATCCATAAATATGAGCTTTGATTGGTTAAATAAATCATAATATATTGTGGAGACTATGTCACCATTAAAAATGATGATGTAGGAGAGCATTGAATGATGTGGGGAAATGGGATATGCAGTATGAGGGAGAGTATAATTCTGTTTTAGTTAAAGGAAATGTATGTTTATTTGTGTACAGATGCAGAAAGTTATACATCAAAATGTTAGCAGTGTCTCTAGGTGAAGTGATTGTGATTATGAGTAATTTTATTTATTTATTTATTTATTTATTTATTAGTGCTGGAGATCAAACCTAGGGCCTCATGTATGCTAAGTCCCTGCTCTACTGCCTTCTTCTACCTCTGCCCCTTGATTATAAGTAATTAAAAACAAAGATTTCTTCTCCTTGCTTACTTTTCCATAAAGAAACTTTCTAGAAAAACAAGAGTCATTTATGGAAATATGAATATTATATAACTCTTATTTTTCATCCTATCAAATCATAGTCATTGTTTTCTTTGAATAAAAACTCTTTCTGCAACATACTGCTTAAAAAATAAGTGGGGGGGGGGATGTTGATATATGTCCCTAAAGCCAGAGCAACAGTAGGCAAGACTCTCATTACTGTAAGAATTAGAGAAATAAGCCAGGTAAATTTTTGTTCCTGAAAGCGTTGATAACTGTGATTTACCTGACTGTTATGTTGACAAGTCCTAGTTGCAGAAAAATAGGCATAATTATAAGAACGTTTGACAATTATAAAGAAGTTTTCCTCACACAACTAACAAGTTTTGTGTAGAAAGGTCTTACTTTGCTTAGAAATCTCCCACTGGAACAGGAAGCAGCTGTGCATTGCTGGAGCATTGGATTTGGCACAGGCGGCATGCAAACAAGTTTTGCAGTGATTTGTGATCCCACAAATCTCAAACCGGGAGAGCATGGTGTGTGTGTATGTGTGTGTGTGTGTGTGTGTGTGTGTGTGTGTTTCTGTGTGTGTGTGTGTGACTGAAGATGGAACCCAGGCGCGTTCTGGCTCTGAGCTATACCCCAACCTTTTTCTTATTTTTCATTTTGCAGCAGGGTCTCACTAAGTTATTGCACAGTGGCCTTGAACCTTCAGTTCTCCTGTCTCAGCCTCCCAAGTACTGGAATTACAGGTGGGCACCACCACACCCAACTGCATGAGCATAGTTTACTAGAAGTGGCTTTCCTGGGACTCGCCTCTAGTTCGGTGTATTGCTTCACGGTCCATATTCCTCACTGCTTGTAAAAGTAACTAAACCTTCACTTATTCCTTCTAGATCCTGATCATGACAAGCTGTGACGTATTATATTCTGGAAATTTTGATCTGGTGTAAAATATCAGATTTGACCCAAATGGTGACACTTGATGGGATAGCAGGAACACAACTAGGAAACGACTCTGGGCTTTTACAGTTCTTGCTTAGGAGACCACGGGCAATTAGTATCCCGGGGGAACCCATGGCCCTAGTGCAGTCTTGGCACAAGGCACAATCCTAGCTCAGTCCTGGAACGTGAACGTTTCCCAGCCAATATGTGTTAAATGAGTGAATGTGTTGCAGAGGAGTTCTGATGTAGGGCCCTGTTGCAAATACATACATTCTGCCAATCCCCCCTTGCCTATTTCTTTCCTGCAAAGTAACTGAAGGAAACTGAACCATCTCTTCAGGTGGTTGTGATAGAGTTCTTCTGAAGTCAGGTCTCAAGTTTCTTATGATCTCTAAAAGGATGTCTATAATATATTTTTTGGTCTCCATTAATAAAATAAAAATACATGCACAGAAACTTGCAGTTAAACAGTCTGCTAACAGCATAATTCTTGTAAAAAGGCACACACACACACACACACACACACACAGCATTAGCAGGCACCTAGACATAATCAGTAAACCTCTGGAATCTGTAATAACCTTTTATTTCATTGGAAGATTTTTTTATAATGTCTGAACTCACTAAAATAATCCTCACTGCCCTCCTCCTCCTCTTCTTGCTCACTATTTTAAAGCAACCAGCAAGTAGAACTATACCCAGAAAAGACGGTATAAAGGAGAAGTAGAAAAGGTTCTATTATTAAACATCTGTTGTGTGCCAGGCATTTATTCAAGGCACTTTACATATAATATTCCTTTTAATCCTCACTAAACTTTGCCAAATAGATATTATTAATACTATTTTGTGGATCAGGCAATGAATTCAGAGGACAAGAGACTTGCAGGAGCTCAAACATTAATAAATGACTGTGCTGGACCAGGACCCAAGTCTTTCTGTCTTAAAAGCCTGAAATTTTTCATAGCATCACCGTCCATGGTATAGAAATAGAAATAGTCCTGCTCTTTAACAGTTTCCCCCTTGGAAGATTTCTGGTGACTTGGAAGGCCAAAGATACTCATCATTTAACACATGGAGCAGTGTCTTTCCCCAGCCTCCACCTCCTGGGCTGTGGCCTGTGCTTTTAAGCAAGTGGACCCTGGCACTTAAGCAATAAAAGGGCTGTGCTGTCTGAGGCCGCCCTGGCTGACTCAACCCTTGTCTGGGTCAGCGTCCTTATTTAGTTCTTCCCCTTCTTGGTTTCAGGTCCCAGCCCAGTGACCGTGTCCTTTGCACAAAGAACAGGTGGCCTTCCACGCTTGCACAGGATGACAGTCCACAATGTTTATGGTGATTCGCCTCATGATGTACAGTACATTTTTTATTGCAGCAAAGATCAGTGGGAACTTGAGTTCTTTGCACAAAGGTGAAAAATCTCTCTGGCAAGAGCTGGGGATACTCTTGGAGTTTCCTTTAGTCTGCTTGCCTTTTAATTTGTGTTCCTAACAGGTGTCCTACATGGAAATAACTTGTTGATTCTTCAGTTAAATTTCTCAATAGTGAGCCCTGTTCCTATGCCACATGATGCATTCTGATGAGGTGGTGATGTCAAGAGGACATCGGACTTTTCCTTTATGGCCTTTACTTTGGCAAATGTTTCATGAAATTTAATTCATCTATTTATTCTGGGTGCTAAGAAGGTGATACTTACTGAAATATTCACTTGATATCAAATGAGAAGCATAGCATCAGTATATAGTTTTTACAATATATATATATAAATTTATAAATATATAGTATAAATATATAGTTTTTTACAGATAATACTGTAAAAATATATAGCACTTCTAATACTTACATTCCTGGTTTCAGGACTCACAGAAAAGGGAGATAAAATCCCTTTAATGACTCATCCTCCTCCTCTTCATCATCTTCATCCACTTCAGCCAAATAAACTGCTGACCTTGGGATCCATCTTGCAGAGTAGAAGAGGCATAATCATGTTTTCTATCATATCTATATTTATGTATGATATTGAATTAACTATTTATAGCCCTTTGTGAAGCTCAGTAACACGTTAGAAAGATTGACCACAGATTTCTCATCCAAGTTATTTTCTCCTTCTGTTAATATGAATGTCACACTTTTATTCAGATAAAAGTAATTAAAGAAGTCTTATGGAACTTTATTTTAAATAAGCATTCAGTATTTTTAAGTAATCATTTTATTTATTTATTTATTCCTTTATTATTTTTTGGTACTGGCAGTTGGACCCAGAGGCATTCTACCTCTGAGCCACAACCCCAGCCCTATTTTACTTTTTTATTTTGAAACAAGATCTCACTAAGTTGTGGAGGGTTTTGCTAAGTTGTTGAGACTAGCCTCCAAGCTGCAATCCTTCTGTCTCAGTCTCCCAAGTACTGGGATTATAGCTATGTACCACCATGCGTGGGTAGTAATGATTTTAACTTGTTTATTTACCTAAAATATATAGATCTTATATCCTATCTATCAGCCACGATGTTTGTGCATTTATTTTTATTTATTTATTTATATATTTATATATTTATTTATTTATTTATTTATTTTTTGCGGTACCGGGGATTGAACCCAGGGGCGTTCTACCTCCGCGTTACACCCCCAGCCCTAGTTTTTTATACTTTATTTTGAAACCGGGTCTCACGAAGTTGCGGAGACCGGGAGAGAGAGAGAGAGAGAGAGAGAGAGAGAGAGAGGGAGAGAGAGCTGAGGCTGGCCGCGAACCCGGATCCTCCGGTCTCCGCCTCCCAAAGTACTGGGATTACAAGCGTGCGCCACCACGCCTGGCTTGTGCATTTAAATACAATGCCAATTCATTTTTTTGTCCTAGAATCTTTTTCTCTTCTCTATTTCTTGGCCAGGTTAAGGATATTCAGGTAATATTTATATTAAGAATATAGAGACAAGTGTACCAGATATTAGGTTACTATAAAAACATGGGCCATTGGCATTGTACTAAGAAAATAAGCCCTCTCATTTGGTAAATATATACACAATGTCCTGAACAGCTATTATGATTAATTAAGTTTTCCATGTTGACGTAGGAAATTGTACTAGCTCTTAGAAAACTAGCTCCAACTAGCTTGTAGTCTGATCACACAGAGAACAAGTCAAGTGAAAATGGAAAAGTCAAGCAACTAATCTTTTAAAGGTCAACGGCGATTGTTTTAAAGACATCTCAGTCTAGTTAATAAATTATTTCCTCTCTTCCTGAAAAAGAATATGTCTCTATATGAGAATTATAAATATGCATTTGAATACTCAATTTTAATATGCCTATCTGCTACTGTCTTTTCATATGTTGCAATCTCTCTTCCAAATAAACTTACTTTGAGCTCTTTACACCGGGTCTGACTTGGGAGGTCGTGGTTTGCTTTTATCTCTGACTCTGAGAAAGAGCAGAACCTAGCCACACAAAGTCTATTTTTTGTTTTTTGTTTTGTTTTGTTTTGTTTTGTTTTTTACTCTTTGTTTGATCCCTATGCAATGCTGTTAACAGCTAGTAGACTAAGTTGAAGTTTTATAATGGTAAACACTTCAATTTTTCAAGTACCTATTATGTGCCAGTACTTTGCATTTGTGATTTAATTCTCATGACAGTCCTGTAAACTATTTGACAGACAGTCACACTGAGCTTAGAAAGGCTAAGTCAAGGTCACACAGCAAATAGTTGGCAATGGTGTTGTTCAAACCAGCTTCTTTTAGCTCCAGAGTTATGTCTTTCCCCTTCGAAAGACACTTCTGAATCTTTTCATGCACCTATGCACGCTGCTGTTATGTAGCCACGTTGGAAGAAACCTCAGGGAAGGATGAAATGCAGAGCTCAACCTGCACGCTGCTTCTCGAAACTTCCTCTCCAAGATTTGTCAACCTTGAATAGCACAACTGACTCTCCCCTTTTCCCAAACCAACTTTGAAGAAGCAGCAGAGCCTGAAAATAGGCAAATTTCACTTTTCATCCCACACAGGTACCTTTTTAGGTACTCCTGAGATATAATGAACAGAAAACTGAAAAACTGCAGGGAGATTGAAAATAGCACAAACACCATCGCCACATACATGCTCGTCACCAGCACACGTGGAAAACACATTTGTCCAGTGTGGCACAGTTAATGGTAGCAAGGATGATGAGGGAAATGGTCTGCTTTTAAATTCAGACACTCTCAAATCCAGCTGTGGTTTGTTAGGAATGTTGGGAATGGTGATATGGCCTTAAAGGTTGAACAATGGCAAAAACATATGGGCATTCAGAAGAATATTTCTTTAGCCACAGGCTTTCTTTGAAATTTGGGGCAAATTGCTCATTTTCATGTATTTTAAAGCAGTTTGATGAAGCATTCCAAGATGATTTTTATGTTAAACATTACATTCTTTGTGACTGCTTGTTCACCATTGCCTGTCCCCAGCAAGAGATATTTCACATATAGTGTTTCCTAAGGAAGTCAGGATGGGCTGTATTTTGAGTTTCCCCCAGATAATAGTGTTCATTTGCACCCAATCACCTTTTGAGATTGGTGCTATCATTGCACCCAATTTTCAGATGAGGAAACTGAGATCCAACTTGTCCGTTCACACTCTGGTATCTGGTGCCAGCATCCAGAAACCTACATGTCAGCCCATCCAACTCAGAGGGCACCAGGCAGGTGGTTGGGAAGTTAATTGTTCAATGAATATGATGCTGTGTTCAAGGTCACAGAAAGGCCTTCTACCAAGGCTTTATAAGATCATCACAGCTCCCAGCAATGTTTCAGTGGCATCGTAGAACCAAAGAAATACAATGAAAGAAATTTCTTCAGGTTCTTCCTGAAGTTCTTCGAGACCCCTAAGGACCTGTGGGAATCCAGAGCCCTCCCAGCCCATGGTTTCCTGCACAGAGCCGGGGAGAGTGTGAAAAGTGTCTGGGTGGAAAATTACTTCAGGCTTCATGAAAGGTTCGCATTGTTAGAAGGGATGACTGTTGATCACCGTTCTCTTCTGAGTCCGTGCCTAGGGTTTTAAATGATTTCTTGACTTTGGCTTCTTTACCCTCATCTTGGATCTTTCCCACGAATTGTGTTGCCATATGCGGGCACACCCACATGGAGTGCCAGTGCTTTTCCCTTGAAAAACATGTAGGGTTTCAAAATTCTGTGGCCTTACTTGGCCCATCCCCTGGGTGGGGCTGTGAGCTTCTCAAGGCAGAATGGCCTCTGTCGTTGGGAAGCTCATTGACAAAGGCAAAGCTCCTTTATTTATAGGCTAATCATTAAGGCCATAATTGGATCAGGCCCATCTGCCAGTTCCGCTGGGATATTTTTGGCATGTGCTTTCTTCAAGTGAGCCTTTTCCATTGCCCAGCTCAGAGGGACAATGAGAGAAGAAGGGAGCTAAGATGTGAGGTTCTTGGGGGTGTTTCACCGCAGGTGTATTTCAGCATTGGGCAGGACATATAGTTTTTGCAAAAAAAAAAAAAAAGAAAGAAACAAAATCGAAGAAAGAAATAAAAAGAAAAAGGAAGAAAGAAGAAAAGATCATTAGTGTTTTGTACTGGAAATGTGGTACAACCATTTCTTCCTGTCTTGTGATTGCTTCTGAGTTAAATTCAGATGAATTTAAGGCATCTGGGGATTGTGTGTTGTGGTTGTTTCATTTCATTCTGTTTTAATCGGAGATTTATTTGTTCCAGTTTGTGGATATTTTGTTTTGTTGTTCATTTCATAGGTTTGTTTTTACTTAGAGAAAACCTGCAGACAAGGAAGATATTTTAGAATAAGAGGTTTGTGTTGGGACATAAAATTGAGAAAGGGTGATATAGATCCTAATGCTGGCTGATAAGCAGCACAACCCTGAACAATTCACGTGACTTTTCTATTTGAAGGTTTGGTGCCATATCAATGACTTCCATCTGTGGCTGCCCATCATACACCTAAGGAATGCTTTAAAATGAGATGTGTGAGCTGGGTGTGGTGGTGCATGCTTGTAATCCTAGTACTTGGGAGGCTGAGACAGGAGAATTGCAGGTTCAAGGCCAGCCTCAGAAACTTAGTAAGGCCCTTTGCAACTTAGTGAGAACCTATTTCAAAATAAAAAAAATAATAGGGCTGAGGATGTAGCTCAGAGGTAGAACACCCCTGGGCTCAATCCCTACTATCAAAATAAATAAGTAAATAAGTAAGTAAGTAAGTAAATAAATAAAATAAAGCAGAATGTCTGCTACAGAGGAGCACGGGGAACTCTTTGGGTTGATGAAACTGTTCTGTATCTTGGCTCTAGCGACAGCTACACAATTATACTTTTGTCAAAATCTGAGAACTGTACATTAAGAAAAGTAAATTTTACTATGTGCAAATTATCTTAACTTAAAAATTAAAGTAAAATTTAAATCCTTGAATATTGATATAGTAAAATAAAATGCATAGGGCCAACTCAGACCAACTGCCTACTGAAGGCTAACTGTTTTATTAACCGTCTGGGTACTTTGAATCATTATAGGAACTGAAGCAGAGAAGCCGCTATGATCCCAGATTCTTTCAGGTGGTGTTTATCAGCTGTGCCCATGAAGTAAGGAGTAGCATGGCTGGTGGAGAGCAACATGGGTGCTTCCAGTCACAGCTAGTCACAGTCTGGACAGGCCACCCACATTGCACAGGAAATGGTGCGTGCGTGTGTGCGTGTGTGCGTGTGTGTGTGTGTGTGTGTGTGTGTGTGTGTGTGGCTAAGCTCTATATTCAATACTCAAGTAAAGCATCCATTATGATCAATGAGCAGAACTCATGGGACTAGCCAGGGACTGATCACATAATGAAAACCGGAGTAAAGACAGAGGATGTTGAACTTAGAACTATATATTGATAAAAGATATCAATTTTGGCTTGTTGCATTAAAAAGAAAGAAACGATGTTGTGAGGTGAGCCTGACACCAGTCACGTGTGCCATGACATCACATGACAGCATGCAAATGTCTGGCAGACATAGGCTCACTGGTTTAGACTATGTGAATATTAAGAGAGAAGAGAATACACTCTTAAAGCTCACAGATAGTTTTGGGCCTAGTATTAACCTTGGAGAAGACTGTACTCTAAAATTAAAAAAAAGATATATATGACCCTCAGAATTAAGTATTTCCCAAGGGCATTTATATGACACTGGATCCCAATAGAAAAATGGGATATTGAAAATATTTAGCTTTGCTTTGAAATTCAGGGAATAATGTAGTAGGTATGTCTTGAGTGATATGTCTCATGCAAAATACAGTTCCTTAAGAACATCCTCACTGACAGACTGTTCTGACAAGGGCTTAGGTGACTACATTTCTATCATGTCTCCACCAACCCTAGACACAGGTGATGGAACCATGGCAGGTGCCAAGGCACCAACCTTGATGGAGAATGTCGTAAGATCAAGCTGGTTCTCTGGGGGGCCCAGAACACAAGCTCACATAAGGAAGCTGCTTGCAGTTGTGCTATGGGGAGCCCACGCCACTGGAAAACGAAGATTAGAAGGAAGTAACTCTAAGTAGTAACACCAGTAATAGTAGTCAGGAGCACTTCTGAAGTGCTTCATGTGTGTCAAGCACTAGGCCAACCCTATCACGTGGGTAACATCACTCTCTTGATTACAAAATGAGGCAACTGGTCTTGGGTGTGATCACTTTCTTAAGCCCTCATGCTGGTAAGTGGCAGCGCTGGGGAGGCAACCCCGGTAGGGCAACTCTCAAGCTCGTCAGTAGAATCTCTGCAAGCATTATGCTGCCACCCAGGAAGCCCAGAAGCAGCCGCAGTGGAGAGAATGGAAGGGATGTACGTGAGCAGCAGAAACACTAGACACAGTGGGACAAGGAGAAAGGGCAGAAGATCATCCTCATTCCTGGATCTTCTGAGTCCCAGCTCCAGTTGACATGTGACCCTGCTGGCTTTGTGAGAGATACATATCTTCAATATTCCTCTCTTTCCTTCTCCCTGCCTTTATTTGAATGATTTCAGTGTATCTCTGTGCCTTGAAATCAAACACTGTCAAACTAGAATGAAAGGGTATCTGAAGGGGGTGGTGGTATTCAGGGGACCATCTCTTAGAGGTCAAGGTAGAAAAAATTATTCCACTCTCCCTGGTTGTGATACTATTTTTTCCAACCTTCTCAGGTTTAGGAAGATGAACACCTGCAGTTCATTAAGGAAATATCTTATCAAGGGAAATTCCAAAAGAGCTGCTGTGTAACCTTGGAATTACTGAGCAATACACTTAGCTAAATTACAGCTGTCGAGTCCCATTTCTTAAGATGATGTCTTCTGGGAACTTTGCCCCAGTTTCTTTAATGGAATTACTTGTCCATTTTTTGGAGTTTTTACCCACCACTAGCTCCCTTGCCCTATTTGCTACCTTTCTCTGCTGCAAGGCACCACTTTAAACATTGTCATTCTCCTTAAGAATGAGCCCTTGCGGTTGTATGTTTTCTCTTATATGTGGAAGCTGGAGAGAAAATAGGAAACACAAGGAACTTCAGTTAGGAGGAGAGAGACCAATAGAATAGTGGAGCCGGGCATGGTGGCGCACGCTTGTAATCCCAGTACTTTGGGAGGCGGAGACCAGAGGATCCGGGTTCATGGCCAGCTTCAGCTCTCTCTCTCTCTCTACTTAGTGAGGCCCTCCGCAACTTCGTGAGACCCGGTTTCAAAATAAAGTATAAAAAATAGGGCCGGGGGTGTAGCGTGGAGGTAGAATGCCCCTGGGTTCAATCCCCGGTACGGCAAAAAAAAAAAAAAAAAATAGAATAGTGGAAGGGGGTTGGAGGGAGGTAGGAGGAAGAAAAATGAGGCTTGAGGAAAGGAACAGTTCAAATAATGCGATGTCCATATATGAAGGTATCACTACCGATCTCATTAACATGTACCAGGAGGGAGAAAGAAGGAGGGGGGTGGAATGCAGAGGAAAATACACCAAGTGATGCATGCAGATAGGAATGTGTTGCTTTGAATCTCACTGTGATGTATAATTACAATGCACCAATGAAAGTATTAAAAACAAGATAAGTCCTTGAGGTCCTCAACTAGGTGCCTCAATCTTTGGTATACTTTCATGAGAAAACTGTTCTGTTATGGAAACAAAATGAATTAACAGGATCCCTCAGTCACTTGGGTTTTCCAGGGAGGATGAGACCAAGTGATCATCTAGGAGCCAGGAGCTTGTGTGCCATGGGAAAGCCGTTCTCTTTGAAAGGCTCTGATGGAGGTCAGTCAGGCAGACACAGAAGAACCCAGGAGGGAGGATGCTCAAACTTAACAGCAAACGGGCTACTGTGCAAATTTCAGAGCTGTGGGCTCATGAGGGTGAACCCTTGATTTTCAATGTGTGGAGAGATGGCTGTTTTTTTTTTCAACTACACTGAAGCACCCCAGGAAGGGAAAAATCCACTCTGGCCCACCCGTTTGTTGATTCTGCTCTTTGATGACTTCTCAAAGAGGTTTATTAATAATGTATGAGTTGAGCTCTTTGCTCCTCTGAAGAAGATTTGGGGAACTGACAATCTTTCCTTCTAATCTTACCTTAGTGTTCTTTCTGAATTGACCAACTGAGGACGTCAGCCTTTGGGGCTGAAAGATACTGAAGCTAGGAAGCAGCTCTCGCCAGTTTAACATGACATCGGGGCTGTTGCCAGGCAGGGAATGTTAATACATGAGCATTGGCCTGGGCTGCCAGGTTGGCATAAAGGCACAGGTTACCTCACCTGTCCTCCTAGTTAATCTTGTTATGTTAATGGATATGATCTCCCCACTGCAGAGACTGGATGTTCTTGGCACCTGCACAGTGCCTTGAGGCTTGACTGGTGTACACAAGACCTTGTGGAGAACCCAGTTGCTACCAGTAAGGGCCACAGGAGCTCTCCTGGCCACAAGTAGCCTCAGATGAACTGGAATGTGCACACCTGGGGGTTGTAAAGGACCTGACTTGGGAAAGCAGCTTTGGACAAAAGGGACAAGCTTCAGGGGTTTTCTTTGGTCTTCAGAACATATTCCACATTCTTTATGGCATCATGGCTTCCTTCCCCGTTCCCAAGGGAAGCACAGATGTTCACATCTGTGTGGTGGCTTGGATGTGGCATCCTAACTAGAGAACTATTGCATTCTTATTCATCTGAAGAAACTTCTCTGTATTGGGAATTAGCATAACAAATCATTTATTGAATACTTAGTCTAAGTAGTGCACTATGTGAGGGGCTGGAGGACTAGATTTAGGGTTCCCCCTAGTTGTGTGGATGGAGAAGTCCCCCATGACCTAAGGGTACTTTTTAATTTCCCTGATGTCTAGAGTAATCTTAAAGAATGTGATGAGCCTCATCTGGCAACTTCCCCCTGCCTGGCAGCACTAGGAATTGCCATTTCCTGCTTGTGGAGATGCTCTACCAAGTGCAGGAAGAATCTATTATTATTATTATTGGCCTCATTTAAAGTCCACAAAATGCCTAGGAGAAAACTCACCTACTAAGAAGGTTTTATCTTCTGATTTAGGGAAGAAAAGAACAAAGAAGTTTGCATGTTTTTGGATTGTGTTGAAAAAATTGGGTCATTTCTAAAACTTTGAAAGGAGATTGTTACACACACACACACACACACACACACACACACACACACACCAGATTGAGTTCTTTGCTAACTATTTAAGGTCTTTATTCCTTGAGGGGTGAGTTGAAGTCCCAACTCTGCCTCTTTCTAACAGAGAGCTCCTGAGCAATATACTCAAGCCCCAAAAAGCCACTTGATAGGGCTGGTGTGCAGACTAAATGAGAGCATATTTGTGAACTGGCCATCTCAGCCTGGCACATAGTAGGCCTAATTAGAACATCCAGGTTCCTGTCTAGTCATTTGTGCTATAAGTTAGTAGCCATTTTTTAAAGGAGGCATCATACAATCAGTTTGTGGATTTTCGTTCCCTAAGAGCTCTTTCAGACCATAAGAGAACAAAAGAGGGTCAAGAAAAGACCTTCCAACCCTTTAGGTTAGAAATATCTAAAATAAATCTGGCATTAGAAAACTTTTACTTATTTTGCCCATTATGGGCCTTAGTATCCAAAGCTATGGGAACAATATCAAAATAAAGGCATACTGTATTGGACAGGGTTCTCTAGATTAACAGAATACTCAGAATGAGTATATTTGAAAAAGGGATTTATCAGATGGGCTTACAGTTTGAAGCAATGTAGTCCCAGGTTCTGACTGCACGTGGAGAGTCAGAGGAACCAGTAGCTGGTCGAACGGTCTAAGAGCTGGAGTCTTAGGAACGGAGCAACCACCAATTCAGTCCCAGTCCAAGATGTGAAGATCAGGAAGCTCTTCGGAGAAACGATGGTGGAGTTTCAGTTCCAAGAGCTGGAGGCCGAGAAGATCAAGAAGCTCTTCAGAGAAAGGCGGAGCCGGCGGCCGATGATCTCAGGCGAGAGCAGATGCGTTTTTCCTCGGAAAGAGTCGCACACACTCTACGCGGCTTCTCCCTCTTTATCTAAGTCCGCACCTATCAGAATCCTGCTGCCTACATTCAGGGCAGGGCTTTCTGTTTAATCTGCTGTTATACACCCAAAATCACATAATCTTGTGTGTGTCATGATCAGGTCAAGTTGACAACCTAGATTAACTATCACACATACAAAGTTCTAGAATTTCTTGTCCCCCCAAACATCTCTGAAGGGGGAATTTGGGGGAAGTCTGCAGGGATGGTCAAGGTCCTAGGGTCAGGAAGTTACTGGATCAGTGGCATGGTCTCCCTAAGTTGTGGGGAGGGAGGATCATTCCTGTCATAATTGAAGTAGCAGCCATTTAACTAGAGCACAAATAATTAATATATTTGCACATATGGAAATGTGCACTTTTGTTTGAATCATTCAATCTACCTATTTTTGTTACAAATGTTAATTTTTTTTAGTTCTTTTGGATAAGAGTAGCTCTCAGCTTTCCCACGGCCACATGCCTGTAAGTAGCATATTTTCCTCAAGACTCAGCCCCCCTTTTTCACTGAGTGTCCCCCCTAGATTCTGAACTTATCAAAAACAATTGGTTCAACTTTCAGCTATTTCTGTTGTTAGATGTATAAGCTTGGGCAAGATATTTCCTCATGTTAGCCTAATCTACAAAATAACAATTGTAATAGTATTCAGTCTCTATTTTAGATTTTTGGGGGAAGACTGAGAATAGAGTTTAGCATGGTGTTGGACATATAGTAAGAGTTCTATCATTGTTATTAGTATTATTGTGATTCCAGGGGCTAGCATGGTTGTTGACCCAAGTAAAGCTCACAAAGTCTTAAAAATTGACTTCATGTGGATAAACATGTGGCTGCTCACCCAGCTCTCTATCTTCTCTCTGTTTCAACTTACAGGCTGACTGTGGCTACATACGTACCACCACCACCACTGCTGGCCTCCCTTGAAATTCCTGAACATTAATCTCAAGTGGCACTTGACCCTGCCTCGCAATCATACTGTATTTCTCCACTCCAGGCATCCTCCCACTCTCTAAGGTGAATAGTTCATACTTTCTTCTCTAGTTTCAACCCCCCCATTCTCATTCTTAGTTAATAATCTTGCTTCTATTTCAATCAGAGCAGATCGCTCCCATCATCCCTCCCCACATCATCACCTACCTGTGTTGGAAGCCCATGTATTCTACATTCCCTCCCATAACCCCATAACCAAGCATGGACTGCTGGGCCCCTGGCTAAATCTAACTGCTCTACCTGAGTATTAGATCCATCCTCTCTCACCCACCCAAGCACATTTCCCCCAGCGCTCTCCCCCTCTCTGTATCATTGACTTCTCTCATTATATTGATCATTCTCACTGGCATATAAATATTTTTTTTCTTCCCATCTTAAACAATCTTATTTTAACCTTCTTTTTCCTTCAGTTATACCACCATTTCTGCCATTCCCTTTGCAGCAAAGCTCCTTGAAAGAATGGATTCAATCAGCAGTCTCCAGTTTCTCTTCTCCCCTTCTCTCTTGAACCTTTTCCAATTAGACCTAGCCCCCACCACCCCACTGCAGCTGTTCTTGTTGATGTCACCAAAGACTTATGAACTGCTGAATCCAATGGTCGGTTCTCAGCCCCCATCTTCTGCGACCCATCAGAAGCATTTGCAGACTTGATTCCTTCCTCTTTTCCCCAGGACAACACACACCTGGTTTTTTACTTACCCTTGGTTCTTCTTCAGTCTCCTTTGCTGATTCCCTTA
Organism: Glis glis; assembly: GCA_004027185.1. Taxonomy (NCBI): domain Eukaryota; kingdom Metazoa; phylum Chordata; class Mammalia; order Rodentia; family Gliridae; genus Glis; species Glis glis. Next base: position 54,515 of record PVJS01001001.1, read on the forward strand.
CCTCTGAACACTGGAGGAAATTCAGGATATAGACTATGCATTTCTTTCCTTCACTCTCCACCTCACCCTTTCTGTCCTTTCTACACTCAGCCCTTACGCCCAGCAACATCAGCTTTATCTGGTAAAGTGTGAGAAATGCTTTTTCACAGATCTACTGAGTCGGAATCTGCATGTGAACAAGATCCCCAAGAGATCTATTTGCACATTAATATATATAATCCCTCTAAATGAGCCTACCTAATTTCATAGCTTTCTGTGTCATGTATTTGTTTGCTGACGTAACTCCAAAATGTATCAAGAAGCTTAGTGAAATAGCCACGCGTTCATACAACTGCGGTCAGCATTTCCACGTGGGTGTGTAATCGTCATTCCCAGCTTCCCCTGTTTAAAAGTGAGTCCCACTAAACTGCTTCTCCCATGATGTTCTTCTATCTCTTCACTGGTGGCCACTCTCTTCTTCCGTTGCTCAGGCCCAAACTCTGGCAGTCATCCTTCTCTCTTTCCCATACCTGGTCTGTCAACAAAGCCAGTGTGCTCTTCATCTGAATCTCAGTCAGAATTTAGCTGTTCTGCCGGGCGTGGTGGCGCACACTTGTAATTCCAGTACTTGGGAGGCTGAGACTGGAGGATCCGGGTTCGCAGCCAGCCTCAGCTACTTAGTGAGACTCTCCACAACTTAGTGAGACCCTGTTTCAAAATAAAGAATAAAAAAATAGGGCTGGGGGTGTAGCTCAGAGGTAGAATGTCCCTGGCTTCAATCCCCAGTACCACCAAAAAAAAAAAAAAGAATTTAACTGTTCTCATCACCCCTGCTACTTCATACCAGGGTGACTTCCCCCCTCCTTCTCCTAGTCTGTGCTGAAAATGGCAGCCAGGATACATTTTGATAGATCTTGTCTTTCCTCTGTTCAAGGACTTCCAACGTTCCCACCTCACTCAGGGTGTGACCCATGACCCCGCATGGCCTGTTTCCTCTGCAGCCTCTCTGACTCCTTTGCAATCTCTCTTCTCCTTTTTTACTTGACTCCAGTCTCATGTGTTTCTTGCTGCCCCCCCCCTCCAATGCAGCAGGCTGGTCCTCCCTCAGGGCCTTTTAGTACTTGCTGTTCTCTCTGCCTGACTGCTCTTCCCAGATATCTGCATGGCTCCTGCCTCCCCTCAGGTCTCTACTCAAAAGTCAGCTTCTCAGAATGCCTTCCCAGGGCATGCTATCTAAAAATCTCAGCCCTAGCGAGAAAAATAGACATCAAACTATGCATAATGTACATATAGATAGATAGATAGATAGATAGATAGATATAGATATAGATATATATGTATATACCTGCATACATTTATGCATTACATATTTGATTTGAAGTTATCATGGTCCAGTGGATTTTATTTATCAACATATGTAAAAATACCAAACTGATTTAATTACCACGACCTTATATCTTTTCTCCTTTGGTATTTATTGCAAATGACTTTTCTTGTCCCTTTGCTGTTTCATGTACATTTTAGAATCAGTTTCTTGAGATCTAAACACTTCCATTGGCATTTTGATTGAAACCGCATTTAGTTTATAGATTAATTTAGGAAGAATTGACATTCTTATTATGGTTCCTGTGCATGAAGTAACATTTCTCTCCATTTAGTTAGGTCTTCTTTAATGCTGTTTGATAAAAATTTTTAAATTTTCTCATAATGGTCATGCACATTTTTGTTATGCTTAGCCCTAATGTAACATATTCTTAATGCTATAATTTATGAATACTTTAATAGAATTTTTTCTTTGAGGATGACTTAGATTTATAGAAAAGCTATAAGATAGTACAGAGAATTATTCTGTACACCTCAGTTGTCCTAAGGTCATCATCTTGAATTACCATGGTATGGTCATCAAACCTAATAAACCAACATTGATTGGTACATGCTGATGAACTAAACCTCAGGCTTTATTTGGATCTCAAAAGTTTTTCCATTAATGTCCTTTTTTGGTTCCAAAGTCCCATCCAGGATGCCATATTGCATTCAGCTGCTTCCTTAGTCTCCTACAATTTAAGATAGTTTCTCAGTCTTTCCTTGTTTATCAAGAAGTTCAGATGGTATTTGCCATAATATATATTTTATTCATTTATCTTTTTTGTTTTATTTTTGTGTGTTTTATTTTTTGTCTTTCTAGAAAAAAAGCTCCATAATTTTCATGGTTTTGTTCATCGCTGTTTCTCTGATGCTAGAATAGTTCCTGGAACATAGTAGATGAAAAATATTTGTTTAATGAATTAATTTTTCTTTGTTTTGTACCAACTGATGATATTCAATGAAATGTCAAATATTTCACCCAAATTTAGGAAGTGATTATAGCTGATTGGTCGATTGCCCCAACATGTCAATGAAATTGGATAAAACTCAACAAAAACAAGTCAAAGAGCAGAACCCCAATTCTCAAGACACTAGTGTAAATATTATTAAGGAAAACTAGGCACATTTTAAATGACAAATATCTTATAAAAGTTAAATAAAGTTATTCTCAATCTCTTAAAATTTTTATTTATTTATTTTTAATTGAAAAATAGAAATTATATATATATATATATATTTATGGTATACAACATAATGTTTTGAAATATTTATATACATCATAGAATGGTTAAATCAAACTAATTAAGTTATGGATTTTTTTTCCTGTGGTACTGGGGATTGAGCCCAGAGGTATTCTATCTCCGAGCTACACCCCTAGCCCTATTTTTCTTTTTTTTTGCGGTACTGGGGATTGGACCCAGGGGCATTCTGCCTCCGAGCTCCACCCTCAGCCCTAATTTTTATTCTTTACTTGGAAACAGGGTCTCACTAAGTTGCAGAGGGCCTCACTAAGTAACTGAGGCTGGCCGCGAACCCGGATCCTCCAGTCTCCGCCTCCCAAGTACTGGGATTACAATCATGCGCCACTATGCCTGGCTTATTTTTTTTTTTATTTTGAAACAGGGTCTCACTAGGTTGATGAGAACCTCATGACTTGCTGAGGCTGTTCTCGAACCTGCGATCTTCCTGTCTCAGCCTCCCAAGTACTGGGATTACAAGTATGCATCACCACTCCCAGCCATTAACTTAGATATTACTTCACAAACATTATTTATGGTAAGAACACTTAAAATCTCTCAGCGGTTTTCAAGTATGCAATATACTATTATTATTATTATAGACATCATGATGTAAAATAAATTTTATGAATTTATTTCTCCTACCTAGCTGAAATTTTGTATCATTTGATCAACTTCCTTTGCCCCCGTCTCTGGTATTCTCAATCTTGAGATCAAAGTAGCATTTTAAGAAAAATGAAAATGTATTGGATGACCCAGCTCAAACCCTAGATGTGTTGAGGAACCAAATATGAATATACAATTTAAATTGGGCTCCTCTCATTTCATCTGCTAGCCCTTCCCCTCCCAGGCTGTGCTCCTGGCATACACAATTACATGTTGTTCCCTTATAGTACAGGACTTTCTCTCTCCACCCACCTTGTCTTATCTTCTTTTCTTTGCTTGGAATACTCCAACCTTCTTCCTGAACACCACTCCCTCTTCTATTTCTTCACGTGACTAATACCTACTCAGATGAATAGTACTTCCTCCACGAAGAATTCCCTAAATCCCCTACATGGGGTCTGGTGCCCTTGAGTGTGTCCATACCTCCCTACATTTGCCCTTCTCAAAACATTTATCAGCTGCCTTGTAACTGTCTATTCATTGCCTGAGGACACCATTAGATTATCATCTTGTTCATGGCTTTATCCCTTACTGAACAAGTGACTGCTTAACTTTGTAGATCAAAAATTTTGTACATTGTGCCAAATACCAGATGTAGTATGATTAATTGCCAGAACACCAAAGATTCACTTGAAATTTTAAGTGTATTCAGTATTCAGATTAAAGTGAATTGTTCCATGATGTTGCCTGGTGGCAGCTTTTGCATTATGTATAACATTTTTTTGCAACATTTCCTTAATTGTGTAATAAAAAAGAGATTAGGGATTGAGATATGTACATGGTCAGATTGCTCTAACCCGGCACTCTCATAGGTAGTTCACTGGATCTAGTCTCTAGTGTTTGGAAACTTACTTGTCCAGGCCCCTTTTCATCATCATATACATTTATGGCTTCCATGTAGAGCTAGTCAATTACCTGGTCAACAAATCTTTATTGTAAGTAAACCCAACAATTCAGACAAAAAAAAATGACTTATTTTCTTAACACCAAGTTTTTGTTTTTAATCCCCATTATCTACATATTAAGTTCTTTGTTTAATGAAGTCTGTGTTGATTTATAATATATTGTTAAAGAGTGCTATAATGCATTATGTTGTTGTAGGCGGAATGTGTGTTTTCTCTCAAACTCATATGTTGAAGCCCTCACTGTAATGGTGTTTGGAGATGGAGCCTTTTGGAATTCATTAGGTTTAGATTAAACCATGAGGATGTGGCCTTCATGATGAGATCACTGGCCTTAAAGAAGAGGACGAGGGAGATTACTCCATCTCTACATACACACATCAAAAAAGTCCACGTGAGCAAGCAGCTGGAAGGGGGCTGTCCACAAGCCGGGAAGGAGCTCCTCACCAGAACCTTGATCTTGGATGTCTAGCTTCCAGAACATTGAGAAATAAATGTCTGCTATCTAAGTCTAATGCGTTTTGCTATAGTAACCTGAGTCGACTAAGGCACATATCATATGTTCTTCAAAGTTTTTGAAAAAATCTAAGGGGTCCCTCAATATTTCTGGAAAATGTAACTAATTTAGCCATTTGGGAAAGATATGGATACAGAAGATCCCATAATATTTTGGGAAGATTTCATTCATTTGAGTGTTCCATTGCTTATAATTTTTGCCCTTATTTGTATGAAATGATTGAAAAAAAATTTACAAGATTTTTATTTAAGAGAACAGACATGCAGCATTATAAATTACTAGCATCCTACATATTTTTCTGGATCAGTATTGTTTAAAGTCACTCAGACTAATAAGAAATTAAAAATAACAATTTGTTACAACATGGTGCTACTTAATGATTACATAGAGATTATAGAAGAAATATAACAAAATTAGTTTCTTCTATTTTTAAATACGTTGATCCTAGAACTACCAAAAAATGAGATATTTTACTATATCCTTTAATTTCTTGCACACTTAGGTGGTATTCTGAAATTTTTTTATGTCTCCTTGATAGCCCAAGGAATGTTCAAAAGAGGTTTCAAGTATCCTGTATATTTGGCCTAAGTTTTAAAATTGAAATTGCAAGAAATAAGTTTAAGCCAACTAACAATCTCCTTTTTTAAAATGAAAACAGGAGGAAGAAATCTTCAGCTACCACTGCTGAAAGTGGTATATATTACCTAAGAGAATATATACATTAGCATGCTTAACTTAAGTATTTGAGATCCTTGACTTTCAGATATTACTGGATATGAGGGGCCTCAGAACTTTAGAAGACATACTTATATGACCTGTCATTTTATTGCAGTTGCATCAGTTAGGATAGGCTGGGTAATAGTATGATTTTAAAAAATTAAGGACTTTACACAATGAAAATTCATTTCTCTCCCATGTTCATGCCTAATGTACATCAGCAGGAGCTCTTCCCCGTAGTCATTTAGGGACCTAGAACCAAAATAAAGGAAAGATAACTTAGTATATGATGTGATGGCCCTTAGTGTTTCCATGCAGAAGTTGCATGTGTCACATTTTAGTTCATTGACCAAAACAAGAAAAGTGAACATACTTTAAAGTGTAAAGAGGCATGGAAATTCAATTCTATGATGTGTCCAGAGGGGCAACAGGAATATTTGTAAACAGTTATAATAACTAACTCAGAGATTCACTGACATATGCTCCTGAAAACTCCCTTAGATAACATTACTGATATATATATATATGTGTATATATCTAGATACACACACACACACACACACACACACACACACACACACACGGGATTATGACAATCACAGAAAATTAGAAAATATGTCAAGGAGAATACAACTATGTCAAATACAAATGTGAATATAAAACCATGAGAAGAGACAATATATAATTTTATGTATTTTTCAAACCTCATTCTGCTGAATCTCAGGAGATAAATCTTTGATTCCAGAAACTTATTGGAGTATTGGAAGGAAGTAGAATAGCAGGTTGAAGTGGAACCCTGTGAAACATCAAGCAAAAGAAGAAATGAAGAAGAATGAGAAGAAAATGTGAGAGCTCAAGATGAACCAGGGAATTTTGATCCAAGGAAGTAGAAAACTGGAAATAAGGAGTAGTTAATAGTGTCAGATGCACCAGAGACTCCAGGAAGCTAAAGACTGAAATCATTAAAGTAGGCACTGTAGAGGTTTTTAGTGCCATATCCACAGAGAACCTCAAGTTCAAAGTCACAATTATGTGCTCATCCTCCTTTCTGATGGTACTCTGTCTTCTGCATTTTCTATTTTAATTTTTGGCATCTAGCCACCAAAGCTAGAAAGCTGAGAATAATTATATGCTCCTAGAACACCCACATCCACTCAATTTCATGCAGATTTCTATTCCTAAATAGATCTTGGATCCTACTCTTCTATCTCTCTGTACCCCACAGCTCTAATTTCAGCTCTTGTTGGCACTTGCCTGGGCTATTTTATGACCTCCTAACCAGTCTCCTTGCCTCTGGTCTTATTCTGTTAAATCCATCTATGTTGGTTATCGATGACTTCATAATTATCCAAACATGTGACAACTTAAAACAATAAACCCTTACAATTGCTCACATTCCCTGTGGGTCAGGAATTTGGGAGATTTAGTTGTGTGGTCATGTCTTGGAGTCTCATGACGTTATAGTCAAGATGTAGCTTGAACTACTGTAATCTTAAGGTTGACTGGAACTGGGATATCCACTTTCAAGGTAGTTCTCTCACATGGCTTCCACACTGGTATGGACTATTGGTGGGAGGTCTCAGTTCCTCCTTTTATGAACTTCACAGAGTTGCTTCACAGAGTTCATGGCCCAGTAGCTTAGTTTGCACCAGGACAGTGATCCAAGATGCCAAAGCAGAAGCTGCAGTTCCTTTTGTAAAATAGCTTTGGAAATCGCCTGTGGTCACCTCTTGGATGCTCTGTCGGTTATACAGTCTGTTGAAGAGAGGAGATCACATATAGGCATCACTTGAGAAAGGCCAGGCTCATCAGGGCTACCTTGGAGGCTGGCTGCTACCCCTTCCTCACTGCTATCAGAGTGATCCCTTAAAAACGGATCTGACTATTTAAAAGGAAGTGGTTATGATACAGTGTGGATAGAGGGGTTGAGGAGAATAGTGAAGATTTGGCACAGTGACAGGAGAATGGGAGAGGAATCAGTAGATTATCCTGACAAGCAAGGAGACCTGTTGAAATGACGTTGAGGATTCGTCAAAAGATCAGTGTTAAGCTATCTAGATGGGGAATCATGGAGCACATATTTTGGGTGTGATGCAGTGTTGGGACGTTAAAAGGGACATAGTATAAGAATGGGAGTGTCTGGGAGTTGGATTGTTGGTGACAAATTCAAGTCCTCGACCATGAGGCCAGACTGGAAAAGAAAGTAAGCAACTTGAGGGAAAAGCTGATTACAGAGAGAAAACGGAGTCACTGGGGGACTTGAAATAGACCTACAATACCAAATATAGATGTAAAACCATCAGTGAATGGAAACAGACACATAGACCAATGGAACAGAATAGAAGATACAGGAACAAATCCACACACTTATAGCCAATTGATTTTCGACAAAGGTGCCAAACACATGTGTTGGAGAAAAAAAAGCCTTTTCAACAAATGGTGTTGGGAAAACTGATTATGCAGTTGTAGAAAAATGGAAATAAATCCATATCTCTCACCCTGCACGGAGTCAACTTGAGATGGATCAAAGATCTGGAAATTAGATGAGAGACTTTGAAGCTACTAGAGGAGGGCATAGGTTCAACACTCCAACTTATAGGAACAGGTAGAAATTTCCTCAACAAGAACCTCATAGCTCAGGATATTAAAACAAGAATTAATAAATGGGATGATATTAAACTAAAAAGTTTCTGCTCATCAAAAGAAACCTCAAGAGTCTAAAGAGAAAGCCTATAGAATGGGGGAAGGTCTTTGCCAGTTATCCTTCTGATAGAGGACTAATATCTAGAATATACAAAGAACTTCAAAGAATTTGCACTAAAAAAAAAACAAATAACCCAATCAAGAAATGGGCAATTGCACCGGGCATGGT
>PVJS01001001.1:62870-108145 GCA_004027185.1 Glis glis
GAAAAAAAAAAAAAAAAAGGGCAATTGAACTAAATAGACACTTTACAAAAGAAGAGATACAAATGCTCAATAAATACATGAAAAATGTCCAAAATCATTAGCAATCAGGGAGATGCAAATCAAAACTACACTGAGATTCCATCTAACCCCAATCAGAATGGCAATCATCAAGAAGTCAAAAAACAATAAATGTTGGCAAGGATGTGGGGAAATAGGAACTCTTCTACACTGTTGGTGGGATTGCAAATTAGTTCAGCCACTATGGAGATCAGTGTGGTGATTCCTCAGAAAGCTGGGAATGGATACACCATATGATCCAGCTATACCCCTCCTGGGTATCTTTCCAAAGGGGCTGAAATCAGAGAACTATAGTAATATATGCATATTCATGTTCATAGCAGCACAATTCACAATAGCCAAATTATGGAACCAACCTAGGTGTCCATCAACAGATGAATAGATTACAAAATTATAGGATATCCACACAATGGAATTCTACTCGGCAATAAAGAAGAACAAAATTATGTCATTTGCAGGAAGATGGAAGGAACCAGAGAACATTATGTTAAGTGAAATTAGCCAGTCACAGAAAATGAAGGGTCATATGTTTTCTCTAATATGTGCAAGCTGGGGAGTAATTGGGATACCAGAGGGATTCCAGATAATGAAGAAGAAACCTCAGTAAAGCCAGGAAGATGGTCTAGGGGAAGGGGAGTGGGAAGAGTGAGGATTATTGAAGGAATTACTACCATTGGCTTTGTGTACATATGTGAAAATACCAATGTCGATCTCAGTACTCTGTATGGGGAAGGGGAGGGAACAGGAGGGCACCAAGTACTGTGTGCATGTATGTCACTGTCAACATGATTTACATTATGATGTGGGACTATAATGCACCAATAAAAGCATATAAAAACGTTAGAAGACAAGTTAGAGTGGGCATTAAAGTTCAAGGGGTCATATGTGGAAGATTCCAGGTTACAACATAGTATAGGTTATGGCCATGAGTCTAGAGGACTAGAGTATAGAGAAGGTAAAGGCTGCTGGAATTCAGAAATAAAAAAAACCTGGGAAACTGGAGTGTGAAATGGTCATCCACATGGACATTGATGGACACTGGTATGTGACAGAAAGACATGAGACAGAGAAGTAAGTTATGAGTCAGGTATGAAGGTCTATGATAACTGTTAAGTGGCTGGTAGGAGACAGTAATGAGGGTAGGAGAGGAATAGTTGACACCTTGAGGGTGTTTATGCAAACACAGAGGAATAGGGGCCTGGGAGAGACCTGTGGAGCTGTGGGACTACTGATCTCAAGGTCTCATGGTTGGTTGATGGAGCTGTCATTTGAATGGATGAGAGGTGACTTGTTGAAGAAATACAGCTTTACTTAAGACAATGAAGTCATCATTCTGTAAAGGTGGGCGTAGGGGGATACATCTATTTGTGCATCTTTGTAAGGGAGTTTAATTAGCACAAAATAAGATTTTCACAGAGTATAGTTGAAAACATGTAGAGAAAGGAAAGAAGTGAAAGTGTGGACTGGTGTAAAGGACACATGGAGATATCTAAGGATGAGAACAGGGGCAACAGAAAGGAGAAGAATCATGCATTTTAGACAGTGCCCTATGGGGATAGGATTGAATGCAAGGTGGAGATAAGTGTCGTTGTGGTGCCAAATGGAATTCTGGCATGAAGTTTTTACAGAGATACCACAGGCTGACTTAAAGACTGTGAGTTTGTGACAACAGCATTTGAGTAGAGTCTCTCTGTTTAGGGAAGTCTGAAGTGTTCCAGCTAAATCTTAAGGTTGGTCTTAGTCTATTTTCTGTGGCTATATCAAAATACCTTAGGCTTGATAATTTACAAAGAATAGGAGTTTATTTAGCTCAGAGTTTTGGAGGTTAGGATGCCAAAGAGATGGCGCTGGCATCTTGTAAGGACCTCTTTGCTGCATCAAAACTTGGCGGAGGGCATTGCATGGTGAGATAGAGCACAAGTGCTAGCCTGTGTCCCTCCTCCTCCTCCTCCTCCTCCTCTTCCTCTTCTTCTTCTACTACTACTACTACTAATGCCATCATGGGGGCCTACTCTCATGAACTTATCTAATCCTAATTACCTTCCAAAGGCCCTACCTCCAAATTCCATCAACATATCAATTTTGGGATGATGGTTATAACACATTAACTTTGGGGGGACACATTCAAAACTATGGTCCTCAGCTTCAAGTCTCCCAAAGGGGAAGAAATGGTTCTTACCTAGAAAAGTAATGGAAGGTCAAGGAACTGAGGAGAATTTTAATCAATGGGCAAGAAGTGTGGGTTTTATCAATGGGATGGCATCAGATGAAAAAGCTCCTGCCTAGCAAAGGAAACAATCAAGCCAGGCGTGGTGGCGCATGCTTGTAATCCCAGTATTTGGGAGGCGGAGACAGGAGGATCCGGGATCGTGACCAGCCTCAGCTACTTAGTGAGGTCCTATGCAACTTAATGAGACCCTGTTTCAAAAAAAAGAATAAAAAAATAGGGCTGGGGATATGGCTCGGAGGTAGAGTGCCCCTGGGTTCAATCCCCAGTGCTGCAAAAAAAAAAAAAAAAAGGAAGCAATCAAGAGCATGAAGAGAGAGCCTACAGAATGGGAAGAAATCTTTCCTAGTCATTCCTCTGGCAGAGGATTAACATCCAGAATATATAAAGAATGCAAAAAAGTAATATTAATAGTAATAATAATGATAATAATATTAATAACTGAATCAAGAAATGGGCAATTGAACTAAATAGACATTTCTCATAAGAAAAAAATACAAATGACCAAATGTTCAACATCCTTAGTAATCAGGGAAATGGAAATCAAAACTACAATGATATTTCCTCTCTTTCCAGTTAGAATGTCAGTCAGCAACAATGCAAATAATAAATGCTGTTGAGGATATGGAGAAAAAGGAACACTGTTGGTGGGACTGTAAATTAGTACAACCACTATGGGGATCAGTATAGGGGCTCCTCAAAAGACTAGGAATGTAGCCATGATATGGCCCAGCTATGCCATTCTTCAGTGTTTTTCCAAAAGAATTAAATACTATAGAATACTATACTATTCTAGAGTACTATAGCATGTATAGTATTGTAGAATACCTATGTTTATAGCAGCACAATTCACAATAATCAAGTTATGAAACCAACCTAGGTGCCTGTCAACAGATGGATACAGAAAATGTGGTATATGTACACAATGGAGTTTTACTCAGCCATAAAGAAAAATGAATTATGCTATTTGCAGGAAAATGGATGGAACTGGAGAATATCATGATAAGTGAGATAAGCCAGGTGCAGAAAGTCAAGAGTCATGTGTTTTCTCTCATATGTGGAAGCTAAAGAGAAAAAAAGGAAAGGAACCTCATGAAAATTAGGAGAGAGACAAGTAAAATAGTGGCAGGGGATTGGGTAAGGGATGGTAAAGGAAGGTATGGGGAAGGAAGCAGACCAAATGATGTTATATGAATATATAACTGTATCACTGTGAATTTCCCCATCACGTATAATTACAATGCATCAATAATTTTTTTAAAGTTAATGATATGGTACCATTGTCAGTTTCTTGGTTTTGACATTATACTATAGCTATATAAAATTTTATAATTGGAAGAAGCTAGGTGAAGGATACACAGGGCTCTGTATCATTGTTAAAATTTCTGTAAATTGTTAATTATTTCAAAACAAACAATATAAAAAAGGAAAATGTAAAACATTGAGGGGATCTAAAGACACATTTTGGGATTAAATGGGGGGGATGAGTGGTCGAGGTATATGTCTTCATGATTATTACCATATGATTGAGGGCTGGGGATGTGCCATTCAACTCTCTATGAATAAGCTACATAGAAAGCTTACTTAGTGAATTTCATTGAATGTAGCACCAAATCTCCCTGTGGATAGGGACTTTTTGCCTACCCAGACAACTGCTGAATTTCCAGTACCTAGGATAGTCAGTGCTGGCTACACATAGATGCTCTTTGATTGAATGAATGAATGAATGAATGCTACCTCAGGAATTAGTACTGGAGTCTAGATTCTGAGAATTATTTATCTATGTGTTCATGCTTTTTTCTATTTTCCAGAAACTTAACCTTATCCAATATGCCCATTATTCTCTCAAGAAAGATAAGCAAATGACTTCTGGGGCCCATCCTCAATATTTCAGAGAAAGAATCAAAAAGAGTTTTTATGGGGGAATTAAATTTTTCTCAGGAAGTAAAAGAGATGCCCTCATTTTTATGAGGCTCCAGTGTTCTTCACAAGCTCTCTAATAAAACTTCTATTTCCTATTTAAAGGAGAAACACATATAACTCTGTTTAGAAATCTTTACCCTAAACAACCTCTTAACTCTTTAATGGGAGATAAAAATAGTAACAGTAATGGCTACCATTTATTCAGCACTTGCATGGCCTGGCATTGTGTTAAGAATTATATACATTATTTTATTTAAATTTACCAACAACCTTCTGCAGTTCTTAGCTTTGATTTACAAAATCAAGAAAATGAGACTCAGAAAGGTTATGTAGCCTGTGGTCACATGGCCAAAATGTGGAGGAGCCAGGGTTTCAATACAATCTGAACCTTGACTTTGCAAAATTTTTTCTATTAATGTATAATTTACATATCCACCATTATTAGTGTACAGTTCTGTGAGTTTTGATTAGTGTATATGGTAGGGTAACCACAACCATATCAAGATTCGAAATGATTCCATGGCTCAGCAAAGTTCCCTCCAGGTCCTTTGTGGTCAACTCCTGCTCCCACATCTAGCCCAAGACAACCAGGGATTTACTGTCTTGTCCTAAATGCCATATAAATAGAATTATAGAGGATGTAGCCTTTTGAGTCTGACTCCTTTCTCTTAGTATAATGCATTTGTGAGCTTTATTCACGGTGTGGCATGTATTGGTAATTCTTTCCATTTCTGAACAGTAGTCCATTGTATAGGTATACTATAAATCTATGTGATACACTATACAGTGCATTGCATGTGTCCATTTCCTAGTTTAAGGACACTTAGATTATTTGTAACTTACAAATGAAGCTGCTATAACCATTCATGTTTAGTTTTTCTCTGCTAACATAGTTCTCATTTCTCTTGGGTGGGATTGGAAGTGGGTTACTGGCTTATATAATAAATGTATGCATAATTTTATAAGAGATCCTGCATTTATGAATATGTTAGTGGTTCAAGTCATTCTCCTCTAATTGTTCGGGAAAAAGCTAATCAGATCAGTGATAGACAAGTTTGAGGAAAAAAAATTGAAAGCTGTACTCCAGAAAACTGGCTGTAAATCTTGTATCTTATTCTATCGTGCCTTCATGTAAAGGTTATTATTAAAGAATCAATTGGAAAGAGGAAAGCTCATACTCCTGCAGGACAGGTCTCCTCATGGGATAAGAGACAGGGATGTGTTTACAGCTGTTCTCTTTTCAACCATGTTTCCTTCCTGTCATTTTGTAAATTAAGAAAAATAAATAAATCAGAAGTGATCAATGAATAGTCTAAAGAAAGCTAAAAAGTAATAATGAAAAATCTGATTAAATACCAAAAAGAGACATGGAAAATAAAAATTAAAGTGGAATAAAACTAGAAAAATAAAATAGCCAACATGAAATAAATAGTTAGGAATACAACAAGAATACATTACTGTTATAAGTAGAAAAATTAATGTGTTATTTTTAGGGACTGTAGGAGGTTAAGGAATAAAATTAGATTCTCTTTTTATTGCATTAAAGAACTAGTGTAAGCTGAATGCTTACTATATTTATATTATTTTGACATTTTGTCATATTTACCTTCTCCAAGACTTGGGGTACCCACAAGTACTTTCTGATCAGAGCTCCTCCAGTCTGGGCAAAGGGACCCTGAAATCTTCCTGTTCACCTATAGTATGTCTCCCATCTTAAGGTACTTGTGTTTCAGGTAATGTGCTGTGTCCACCTAGCATTTGCTAAACTCTGCTGCACATCCCACCCACTTTGAATCTTTTGAATTTTCAAATATACCCCGGAATGTAATCACAAAACACTAGACTAGATACACTGTTCTCAGTCTGAATGGAAGGCTGTGAAAAACCATCAACTTTTGAGTCAAATAAATACAGATTCAAAGTCTGGATCCACTACTAACTCTAGTGTGGTTTTGATCTAGAGCTTGGTGGTAAGAGCAGAGATAGCGCAAGTCAGGAGAGAGTATGATGGAGCTTTGATGGAGGTGAAACCCAAGGAAAACAGGGCAGAGAGCTCAGTGGTGGTGAGCATAGTTGAGCCTAGAACTGGAGCTGACTGGAGGTGGGGCAACTCTAGGGACCGCCTGGGCTTGTGGACCTAGACTTTTATGATTAATGAGACCCTGGCCCATTCCTTATGTCTGTTCTAATTACCTCTCTGATTAATTGATTAAAATTGTCCTCAACCCCATTTTAGTTTTTCTAAGAGAAATTTCTTTGGCTCAGGTCATTTTTGTTTTTATACTACTACATGAGTCAGAAGTTGTTAGCCAGCTTAGGGTTGCTTTTTCCTCTTATCTGTCCTTGGTCTAGTCTCCTATAGTTACATGTAGAGGGCAAGGCAGAAACAGGATGGTATGACACAAAATATGGCCCCCACAGGCTACAGTGACTCTAGGAGTGGTTGATACAAGAATCTGTGGCCAGTTAACACAAATATATCTGGTACATTGAGCCTCAGTTTCCTCTTCTGTAAATAAACATACTATCACATGATTGAAGAGACAGTAGAGCTTTGTGGCTAAGAGCAAAGACTCTGGTACCAGATTGCTTAGATTTGCTTTGACCATGCCATTTACTAGCTGAGAAACTTTCAGAACTTTCCTAACTTCTCTGTGCCTCCGCATCTTCATTTATAAAATGGGAGTGCTAAAAGTATTTTTGGTGTTGAGTGTGGTGGTGCACACCTGTAATTCTAGTACTTGGGAAGCTGAGACAGGAGGATCACAGGTTCAAAGCCAGCCTCAGCACCTTAGCAAGACTCTGTTTCAAAATAAAAAATAAAAAGAACTGAGGGTGTAACTCAGAAATAGAATGCCCCTGGGTTCAATCCCTAGTAACACACACACACACACACACACACACACACACACACACACACTAAATGGATATATTTATGAACTGCTTAGAATAGTACCATTTAAATGTTGCCTGTTATCGTTATCCTTTTAAGGTTGTTGTGAAAATTAAATGAGATGAGATCAGCAAAAGCTCCTGGTATATAGTAGAGACACAGCAGACGCACACTTCCAATAAACTGCCTGCCTCAAACCTGTGTGTTAGGCTGCTTTCAAGGATCCCAAACTCAAGTACCTACTATATGCCATCGTGATGCCTTGATTGGAGAGAGTCAAAGAAATGAACACCTAATTGAAATCAGACAAGGATATTGATTACAGAATAAAGTGCTCTAGTCGTAACTAGAGCTTTAAAAATATATATAAGATGTCTTCATCTTTTAGATGAATTTAATAGATCACAAGTTTCTGTTCAAAAAAATAGTTGCCTTCATGAGTAACAGAGTGCAGCCAACCTTTGGCATGATAAGTTAAGTCCCAAATCTAGCTGAGAGGCACTGTTGTCAACACACTGCCAAACAGGAACCATACAGCGTCCCCACACAGGCGTGACTAACAAAGTGGGGCTGGGACAGGGAGGATGCTAACCTTTCCTCCAATCAGTTAAAGCTCCAAAACCCAGAATTTCTCCAGTTCCCAAAGCCACGGTACCTGCTCAGTAAATACTGTGAATTTGAATTTATTCTGATAGTGTTTCCATTTCTGCACACCAGATTTCCTTTCCTCCTTGTAAATGGCCAGTGGTGAATCCATGTGTCACTCTAAACAGCTAATAGAGGTGTCTGTCGAGGGCCTCCATCAAATAATGCAGAAGTAGCCAAGGGCTAAGAACAAGCTGTACACAGGAGAGCCTGTGTTAGGATGGCCGCCACTGGGCAGTCGTTCATCACTGAGTCACAGAGTGCCTTCTCACCCAGCATCAAGTCTCCCCCACTCAGAGTCCTCAGGGTGGTGCTACAAGATGAATTATCATCAGCAGCCCTTAGGCTTTCCCAACAAATTGACCTGTGTGTGAGGCTGAAAGCAGGGGTCGGAATCTCAGCAGGACATAGAATGATGTCTCCTAAGAGACACTGGCAAGCTGCCCTTGCATGGATCAACCCCACTGCCTTCCCACTTAATGCCTACAGAATGAGCGCTGCCCCAGGGAGGTCAATACTGCCATTCTGGGGGGAATAAGTAGGTTCCTGGCCTGAAAAGGGACTGGTATAAAACCATTATGTCATTAAAGGAGGGAGCCCTTACATCTTACACTACACCCACTGATGTCTCTCTTTCCTGGCCCATATAGGGCGAGGCTGCCGTGTCTCCGTAGATCTAAGGGTCTTGTGCACCTGCTTCCAAGCTCTGGACCTAGGACCACTGGGTAACTTAGAGTGCTGGTCTAGTAGGCTCAGGAGTAGCTCCCTGTGAGAGCCCTTTCAGGTGGGCTCACTCATTAAGAGACATCTGGTAAGCCAAGCAGGGTCCCCTGTCTGAGCAGCTGGTGTAGTTTGCTGTCACTTTCTCCCAGAAAGTGTGACAAGAAAAAGGAGCTGGGAGTATCTACCCCCTAATTGCCCAAAGTGATGTCACCTGACTTCTCATACATTCTACTACCAGCCCTGGCAGGCTTGCCACATCTGATTGTGCCATTGACTGTAATGAAGCCCTTCAGAGAGGATGCATGGGGCCAAAATTCAGCCCCAGTTCCCCCAGCCAGGGTGTGTGCTCCTGTACAAGGTTGTCCCAACTGGCAACATCATGTGGCCTTCCAAAGGCGGATACACTGAGACCTTGGGGCTTTGTGGCTAGAGGGGTCTTCATCTATTCAAAGGACTATTTTATCTTTGCTCTGTCTAGTCTCTGAGCCCCACCCTCCTCACTAGGCCCTGTATGCAGGCCCAGCAGCCAGAAACAGGAAGTTGAAACCAGTCTGTGGTTGGAGTATCAGATTCCCCCCCCCACCCTGGCCATAGCCAGACCCTGGGTGGTGTGGGGAAGAGGGATCCATGAGAATTCACCTTCAAGATATTCCGGTTAGGTTAGATTTCTATTTTTAACCTACATTTGCATCCTCTATTTTTCACCTCTCTTCGCATCCTAACTTTGTCTCCATCTCTTTTTCTACTGTATCTGACACAGTTAATAGACACCATTGATCTCTTGCTATGGGCCAAGATCCTCACTAGGTCCTGAAAGTCACACAAGATGGATAAAGTAGACACAGTGCCTTGGGAACTCACTAACGGATTCTTCTGAAAAGTTAAGTAGAAACGAAGCCTTTTCCCCATTGCTAAACTTGATTTGCAGCCTGATTTATTAGAGTGGACTAGAGTTTGAGTTAGACTATGAATCAAGCGAGTTCATGGACAGCCAGATTGATTTCCTATGGAGAAAGAGAAAGTTTAGCAGTACAAGGCCAACAAAGCATACAAAATAAATCATAAGTTGTCTGATTTTTATTTATTTAAACATAAATAATGTTACTAGAATTTTAAAAAGGCAGCAATAATCTAGAAACAGGAAAAGATGAAGGGGACAAAAATTCAGAGGCAGACGTGATGCATGGACTTTATCAAGACTTTAATTATTCTTCAGTGATGGGTTGGCATAAGAGGAGTCCTACTGAAAGTAAACTAGGTCAACTTAAAAAAAAGATCATTATCATATCCAACTATAAAAATGACCAATATGTGGTCAGCCCCTGGTATGTTTGGATATGTTTGAGTGTGTTCCCTAAAGGTCCATGTGCTAGAAGCCTGGTCCCTCATGTAGCAGTATTGAGAGGTGGTGGATCTTTGAGAGAAGGGGCCTAGTGGAAGGTGATTAGGTCACGGGAGCACCACCTTCAGAAAGGAGTTCTTGCAAGACCATGTTAGTTCTCAGGAGAACCTGTTGTTATTAAACGAGGCCACCCCATATGCTCGGTACCCTCTGCACACAGCATCTCCCTTTTCGCTTCTCTATCATACTGTGACAGTCAAGGTGGCCTCACAAGAAACAGCGCTATGCTATTTGGACTTTTCAGCCACCAGAATAGCGAGTCTAATCAACCTCTTTTCTTCATACATACCTGGCATAGAGTATTTTGTTATAGCAATACAAAGTGGACTAAGTATCTTCTCCCTGAAATGTTTCACAAGGTGAACAGGCCTGACCCAAGGCAGCTAGAATACAGGTAGTGGCCTGCCTTTCACATAACGTTTGTCCCTATGTGCATCTTGGCTCATTGTCACCAGGGTGGGTGAGGGGGGGTCAGAGGTGACCCATCCTGGTATCATCTGCTTATCTCAGCTTTCTGTGCTCTTTCATTCTGTCTTTGGATGGGCATGGACACTCTGTATTGACTCTAATTCACAAAGAAAGGAACCGCCTGTGTGGCCTCCCTGGGTCTGACCTCACAGCTGTTTACTCACAACGCTGAATCGGCAGGGCTCCAGCCTCCTTCTATTGCTTGTTTGTATAGGACAGTCCAGAATGTCCTATTATGACAAGAACATTACTCATGCTTTTCATCTTCCTGACGTAAATTCTGCCAATGTAGTGATCATTTTTATGAGTTGGTACTAAGCAATCCTACACCGTTTGGTCCAAACCCCAAAGTCTCCTGGGCCTTTTGCTAAAGAACATCTTTTTTTTTATGGTAATAAATCTACTTCCTTTCTTTTCTCTCCCTGTAGCAAGACCTAACTTGAGCTCGGACTTTCGCAGTGAAGGTAAGAGAGAAAAACAAGTCTTATTTAATCATGTGTGATTTAGCCACACACACACACACACACACACACACACACACACACTAAAAAGCCGGGTGCATCTAGCATCTATCTCTCTGGAGTTGACAAGCTTCAGAGATGATCTTGGCATGGTGACATCTTACAAACCTCCACCTTCCAAGACACTGCAGCTTTATGATTTATGATCTAACATTGCCTCCCTTGCCTGTTATTATTCTTTGTTTTGAGTTCCTGTCCATAAACAGATTTCATTTTGA
This sequence comes from Glis glis, assembly GCA_004027185.1. NCBI lineage: Eukaryota > Metazoa > Chordata > Mammalia > Rodentia > Gliridae > Glis > Glis glis. The sequence goes on from PVJS01001001.1 coordinate 73,969, forward strand.
AGACATGTGATGCATAAAATTAACATCAGCTACCTTCATCTTCCCTTTTATGAGCAAGCAAAAGGTATTTTAAATGCCTACGGACAGATAACTTTGCTTTCAGAATGAAGTATCATGAAAACTGGAAAGGGAAAGGCGAGGAGGCTCGATTGCACAGAGTTGCAGAGTCTCTGCTTTGCAGCTCCAAAACTGCTGAGCGTGGACTCTGCTCACCTCGTCCTGGGCCCTGGCAGGAGGCGGAGGTCAGGAGTTCAGACACTAGCTGTTTTTCCAAGGCATAAATATATTATAGTCATCCTCTCAGTTTTCAACTGGGTGACATGGGAAGAGTTAGGGAAGTATAGTAGAAAGAGTTATTTGAAATGTCAGCATCCGGGAACTGTTCAGCTGAATTATGGTATATCCACTCAAGGGACTATTATGGCCTATAATACAGGCTTTTAATGAAATTTGAAGATAGGACATAATCCTGGAATTTTATGATAAAATTTTAATATAAAAATCTGAATGCCCAATTTCATCAGCAGTGTAATTGTAGCAAGTGAGAAGGAATATGGAATTATAATTAAAAAAAGAAAATAGATGATATGTTATATGGGGAGAAGTGGGTATTTTGTTTTTTCCTTCTTATGTATTTACAGTGTTTGTTACAGTACAATTGCATTATATTATAAAGTAGAACCTAGTCTTGAAGGTTTTTGGGGTTATTAAATGCTTGTGTTTTTTTAGGTCATGTACTTAAAAGAAGGGCATGATCCCTGAGTAATGTCCACTCCCCATTTCTCTCTCTCTCTCTCTCTCTCTCTCTCTCTCTCTGTTAAATTTCCAGAACCCACGGGCAGAATAAATTTATGAAATGTTATAACTCCAGAGAACATATAGGAAAATCTTTGAAGTGCAAGTAGTATATCAGCACTGTTATATTAAAATTTCTCACTGAAACAAACACAAACAAAAACCCTTTTGTAATTTCTTTTAACTTGTATTAAGTTTTTAAAATAACATTTCTGTTTTTGATAGTTATCAATTTACAGAAAAACTAGGAAGATAGTATAGAGAATTATTATATACCCTGGATCAAATGTTCCCCAGTATTAACATCTTATATTAGTATGGTTATATTTTTTAATTAAGGAACCAATATTGATACATTATTATTATTGACTAAAGTCTATTCTTTATTCATATTTCCTTGGTTTTTACCAATGTCCTTTCTGTGTTCAGAATTTTGTCCAGGATGCTGTATTTATATTTGGTTGTCATGTCTGTTTTGGCTCCTCATGGCTGTGGCAGTTTCTCAGATTTCTTTGTTTTTAACCGTGACTATTTTGAGGAGCACTTGTTAGGCTGTTTTTTGTTTTGTTTGTTTTTAGGATGTTCCTCATGGGGATTTTTCTGACATTTTCTCATATTTAGACTGGGGCTGCAGGTTGTTGGAGGGGAGACCACAGCGGTGAAGGATTGTTTTCACCCATTTCATCAAGGGTGCGAGCTACCAACATGATTTATTCTGTTGATGTTGACCTTGATCATCTGGTCTAAGCAGTGAAAGATCTTTTGTAAGCAACTTGCTGCTCAAGTATCTGCCAGGGAAAAAAAGAGTTAAAATGTGGTACAAAATAAATAAACATGGGCAGACTTTAACCTGTGAGTTCCAGAATTTATTAAATAAGGAAGCATCACTCTTCTAGGGGTCCCCTCTCTTCTCCCCAAATACCCATTTGCTCCAGCTCTCTGTGCCTAGGCACCTCTATTTGCTTTTATTCACATCTTAGTGAAATTATATGTACATATAAATACATATTTATGTCATTTCAGAGATTAAAACACTACAGACTCTACCATTTGGAAGCTCCAATGTTGATTTTTGTGCGGTGAAGGACACAGCCTAGTTTTCATATGAAGATAGATTATACATAAGACATCTTTCCTTCCTACCAACAGAATGGATACATTTCATAGGGTTGTAACATTAAAAACGTATTTTCAGCAATGAGGACCACTGGCCTGACTCTGTACAGGCCTGCCAGGAGGTGAGACTTGCAGGGTAAGAAGACACTGCAGCACCACCTTCTAACCAGCCTCACAGTTCCCTTCGAATTTCTCCCATTCTGATTGCTTAATAAAAACATACTGGATGAATAACTGAATATTTTAACAAAGAGCTGAGATCATATTACAAATAGTTTCCAGATCAAAATATCAAATTTTGCCCCATAATTACACACAGTTAAAACTTGTTAATTAAAATAAATTAATAATAAATACATACATAAATTTTCTTAAGGATGTTGGTCACCGGGCCCTTCTGGAAATCTGTTCTATCTATGGTCTTTGCTCCTTGAAGTCTTGAGCTGCCCCCTGCAAACTCCCTGCACAGATGGACAAGCCTGACCTCAGGACGGCCACTGAATAGGCTTACCCTCTCTTACCCAGAGGCTGACCTACAAAAATGAGCTGGATTTTCCTTTGGAAATTTGGATTATGAAATAAGGAATAAATTGCCAGGAAGCAATTTTACTGGAGCTGTCAAGCTGCCATAGGAGGAGTAAGCCAAACCCATGTGCAAGATGAAATTAAAAAGTGGTGGAGAGAAGAAATAAAAAGCCAGTTGGAGAAAAACGATCTTGAGGGAGTCTCTCCAAAAGAGGCCCTGAGAGGGACAGGAAAAAAGACCAAAGGGAGACCAGATCCTAAAACTAGGAGACTTTTAGGGTGTTAGGACTCTGGGATCCCTTTTAGTTTGTGTAGATAGTTTCAGATAATACCTGCCCCACTTTCCTGAAATCCAGTGAGACTCTTCCTTATGGTTGAAAGAGCATTAGATAAAATAATCAGTTTCCATAAGCCCCTGGCCCACTAACAGCTTGCTAAAATTTTCAAGTTTAAATAATTTCCCTGGCAAAAAGGAATGTTGCAAATATCTTAGAATTGTCAAAATTCCAAGTTTACTGCTTCTGAAAAGGTTTGTTTAGATATAGAGCAGGAAAGATGGAGAAGATAGAAACCAACCAGAGGCCACAGCCCTGCCCTCCTTAGTAATAGTGTAGGCATGCATCTTTCCCCACACTGATGATGTTTCTATGAAATCAATTATGTACTTGTTGAGTAATAAGAACACTGCATTTTTTTATAACTATGCAAAAACATGACCCAACTATGTATTAAAATATGCCTCAAGTAGAATGTTATGCATAGCAAGAGATTTATAAAACATTCATTAAAAGTTACTGGTTATTCAGACCAACAAAATCTTTAAAAATAAATATTTAAATAATTGTGCTTCCTCTGAGCATAGTTTCTGCTTCTTATGCGTAGTAATATGTTTGTTTCCTCTCAAGTACATTTTTTGAAATTTTCTTGGATTTGATTTTCTAATTTGGGAAATTTTAAAAAAACTAACTTATTTTAAAAAATGTAACTGTTGGTGGAACTGTAAATTAGTACAACCACTATGGAGAACAGTTTGGAGGTTCCTCAAGGAGCTAGGAATGGAACCACCATATGACCCAGCTATACCACTCCTCAGTGTCTTTCCTAAAGAACTAAAGTCAGAATACTATAGTGATATATGCATACCCATGTTTATAGAAACACAATTCACAATAGCCAAATGGAACCGACAGATAAATAGATAAAGAAAATGTCACATATATACACGATGGAATTTTACTTAGCCATAACACGGGTCAAAATTAAGTCAGGAAAATGGGTGGAACTGGAGAATATTATGTTAAATGAGATTAATCAGTCTCAGAAAGTCAAAGGTGGTATGTTTAATATGTGGAAGCTAGAGAGAAAAATAGGAAACATAGGGACTTTAAAAATGAAGAGAGAGATCTGGAGCAATCTATAGATCTCTCTTAGGAGAGAGTTAGGGAGGGGAAGATGAAAGACTGAAGAAAGAAATAGTTCAAATAATACTATTGAATATGTGAAGGTATTACTACCAATCTCACTAACTCGTGTGGGGAAGTAGGAAGGAATGGGGTGGGATGTGGAGGGAAATACACAAAGAGATATATGCATGTATGCTTTCAGCACATTGAATTCTGCTATGATGTATAATTGCAATGCACTAATAAGAATTGTATGTGTGTGTATATAATTATAAATTCAATGAATTCTTTAAAAACTATTCTTTTAATAATTAAAGAAGTTTGCCACTATTTTATGTTTCATGGATTTGTTGGGTATAAATTTGAGAAGATTTTATTAGGTCATATTTTGCCTGAAAAGTAAGATTATATAATTGAGTTAGAATTAGGTTTATATAATCCTATCAGGTATGTGATCAACTAAATTATAATAATTCTTAAGATTAAAAACAAACATATTGCACACATATCAGCCAACAGTGGTTAAGTCTGGTTAATACTGAAATGGATTTTTATTCAATTTTGCTTTTTAGGTAAAAGCCTGATCCAGGAACAGACCAAGATGTCAAGCAGATGGAGTGAGAAACTGGCCAAGCTAGGTTATTAAGTTGAATTTGGTTTCATATTTGAAGATGAGATTCCACTTAAACTGGAGACAAACTTCACATTTTAGTCACTAAAATCTCAGAGTACTGCTGTATCTAAAATAACATAACATTTGCCTGTTTCCCCAGGATGACTCCTGGGGTGGCTTGTGATATTGGGTAGAGCTCTTGCTGAGCCATGCACACAGGGGAGGAGAGTAGTAGGCCAGGAAGGCAGAGAAGGGTGTGTGGACTTTGCCAACCATCAAAGCCTACAGCCACTGTGTATTCAACCCTTTACTTGGATGTTCTATGGTTCCCTGAGAGAGGGATTGTGGAAACAACTGGGTTATTCCTGGGACCAAATGATAGTCCAAACCCCTTTGATCCAGATATGCCTTCATCTCTATTTGTTTTATCACACAAAGATTGATGGACACTATTTACAGATGCAAGCATAAGTCTACCTACTAGAATTGGTGAAGGTTACACCTGTCATTGAAGTACTTAATAATACACACAGGTCCTAGAGTTCCTTTCTTGAATATATTTAATTGTATTGCCAAAACAAGGCTGTCCTCAGCCTCTATTTATACTTGCTGCACTTTATTTGTATTTCTAGGCATTATAATTTGTGTTCATCTCATTGGTGCCATTTTCTTAGAAGCTGCTACTGGGTTAAAGGCTTATCTTTTTTTCTTGGAGTCTGCCCACAGTGCCCTAGATAATGTTATGCCCGCGGAGATGGTTCTATGAACACTCTGAGAGATGCATTCTTTCCTGTATTTCTCTCTCAAATCAAGAGGTTAGTTTTTTTTTTCTCTTCCTGCTTTTATTAAATGCATTTTCAATGGTTTGGATTTAGAGTGTCCCCCTACTCCTCATGGAAACCAGGCAGCCATGTTGGATATGGGACTTGGTTGCCAAGGAATGCCCCCTTGGTTGCCCAAGGGGGATGGCCTTGGGCATTATATAAGGTTCCTCCTCCCCTTGTCCTCTTTCTTGCTTCCAGCCTCCATGATGTGAGATCTGAATCTTTGCTCTCTCCCTCTCTCTGCTTCTTACCACCATGCCCTCAGTGCCACAGACCTGGCCCATGGAAAGAATCCTGAAATCTCTCAAACTGTGAGCAAATAAACCTATCTTCCTGTAAGTTGTGTGGTCAGTTGTTTTGGATTACAGCAATGAGAATGCTGACTGAGACAGCATGGTTTATGGTTCTCACATCAAGAATCCCTTTTCTACTTTTTCCATGTAACTCTTCTAGCCAGTTATAATGGCACTTAAGAGTATTATAAGTATTTCTTTGGAAAGTAAGATGAAAAGTCTTGTGAAACTTTACTTTTGCACAAGTAGCATTTGAGTTTTCTTTTTTAGTTCTTCTTAGACTTTTCCACCAAAGTGGTTCCAAGTGGCAAAGGGTCATGAACACAAACGCAGAACACCCCCAGACTCAGTATAAAACTTAAAGCAACTTGAAATAGACTCATCATCTCTTGGATATATCATGTTTTATCCCATTTATTTTTCTTTCTGCTGTATAATATTCACATTTGCTTTAATATAATTCCCTCCTAATCTCCACTTAAGCATGAATGCTCCCAGAGACATACCTTATACTTCCTGTGAGCTCACTGCAGATTTACATGGATGCATACACTTCATTTTTTAACACTTTTATTAGTGCATTATAGTCTCACATCATGATGTAGTTCATAGTGATAGTGACATACATGCACACAGCACTTGGTGGGCTTTCCCCTGGCTTCCTCCCCACTCCCCTCTTCCCCATACAGGGTATTGAGATTGACATTGGTATTCTCACATATATACATAATGTCAATGGAGGTGATTCCCTTATTGATCCTCCTTCTTCCCTTTCTCCTTTCCCCTAGACCACCTCCCTGGCTCCATTGTTGTTTCTCCTCCATTATCTGAAGTCCCTCTGGTATCCTGATTACTCCCTAGCTTCTGCATATGAGAGAAAACATATGACCCTTCACTTTCTGTGACCGACTAATCTCACTTAACATAATGTTCTCCAGGTCCATCTATTTTCCTGTGAATGACATTATTTTGTTCTTCTTTATTGCTGAGTAGAATTCCATTGTGTGTATTTGCCACGATATTTTAATCCATTCATCCACTGATGGACACCTAAAAAGTTTCTTCTTATTAAAGGAAACCATCAAGAGTCTAAAGAAAGAGCCTACAGAATGATAGACAATCTTTGTCAGCTATTCCTTTAATAGAGGATTAATATCTATAATATACAAAGAACTTAAAAGACTTAACACTAAAAATAACAAATAACCTAATCAAGAAATGAGCAACTGAACTAAATAGACACTTCACAAAGGAAAAGATACAAGTGGCCAATAACTTCATGAAAAAATGTTCAACATCATTAGCAATCAGGGAGATGCAAGTTAAAATTACACTGAGATTCCATCTAACCCCAATCAAAATGGCAATCATCAAGAAGTCAAACAACAATAAATGCTGGCAAGGATGTGGGGAAATAGGAACTCTTCTACACTGTTGGTGGTGTTGCAAATTAGTTTAGCCACTATGGAGATCAGTGTGGAGATTCCTCACAAAACTGGAAATGGATCCACGATATGATCCAGCTTTACCATTCCTGGGTGTCTTTCCAAAGGGACTAAAATCAGAATATTAAAGTGATATATGCATATCCATGTTTATGGATGCATACACTTCAAATTGAGAAGTGTGAGCTAAGAATATTAGAAGACAGGCCCTTTTGCTATGTTTTAGAGAATAGGCTGCGTTGCCTATGACTGACAGCATTAATGGCATGTGATGTAAATATAAAAACAAAACAATCAAGTTTATGGCATCCTATATTGAAAGCTTATGACTGAGTTTTTATTGATAACTACATAATGATTTATTTTTGTAATCTTTGCCTAAAAGCATATTTAAAATAATAATTTTAAATAGTCATAGAAAGAAAAAAAGAAAGAAGGAAGGAAGGAAGGAAGGGCAGGCAGACTGGGATCAGGTTCAAGAGCTTTACTACTTCTCAGACATGAGATCTGAACATATCTCTTCACCCTCCCCCACCCCTGCCAGCTGTGTTCAGTTTCCTCAACTGTAAAATGGGAGTGATATTACAAACCTCATAGGAGCATATGCTAATTAAATTAGTAAATACACTGTTTAGTAAATACTACAGAACCAATGGGTAAAAATAATTATGTACATAAGTGAAGCTGAGGTTTGTTTTATTCTAGGAATGATGTCAGGCAGAGTTGATTTCAGAGACCTCATTCCTATACTCTCACATGTGTTAAAACTCCAAAAATTGGCCTGTTATCTGCCTCTGTCCCTCATCAAACTGTAACAACAATTCACAGCCTGCTATCTCTCCTAATTCTCTGTCCCCATAGATAAGCCACTTGGAAAGAGGCCATCCCTCATGACATCACTTGGTATAATTATTCTTTAAAAGCTCAGTTCTCAGTCTGAGGTGGACGTGTGCTGGGCCAGGACTGTCAGGAAACACAGCTGAGCAGGCTTTGTGTTTCTGGCGCTGTCTTGTCTCTGCATGTTATTGTTTCAGGGTATACATTTTTTTCCTGTTCATTCCCAGGAAACTTTAACCTTTCTAAACAGCAATGATGAAGATGCTCATTGACACTGACCTCAGAGACCACCTCTCCATGGAATCACTGGCAATTGACTTTTTTCCCCCATAATTTTTTGGCCCTTTATTATCTCCTGGTAATAAACCCTATGTGGATTTTTTTTATTGTCTAGATAACCTAGCAACCAAGCTTTGGGAACCCCTGTTTATATTGTTAATAACAGGCCTGGTTTTCAGTTGAATCTGCTCCCACTCCAGCCCTGAGATAATACTTCAAATTAAAAAGAGCCTTATTGTGATTGTTAGAACATGCAACAGAAATGGGTTTCATAAACAAGAGCAAAATATAGGTATTGTATATGTGCAAGAACAATGGGAACAAAGCTCTGTTGATGATGTTTACACATTTGGACCTCTAAAGAGTGAGAAGAATGATGGACATTAGAGTTCAAAGAGCTATTGTGCACATTGGGATTCCTATCTGAGAAGGAGATCGCCAAGGTGACTGTTTCTGTCTACCAGCTGGTTACCTGCCTGAGGCCCGGAAACTGTGAGCCAGGAGAGGCCTCCTCCTGGAGTTCTCGAAGCACTTGCTCTTTTCCCACTGAACCAAGACAGGTAAAGGCGTAACAGAGAATGTATAAAATGTCACCAAATGGCCCATCTACTACAAAGAAAGATGAATGTGCACTTTTTCCTGTAGATGATCTATGGCTACTGACATTTTGAACACATGAATTTATATTGAGCCTGAGCTGTTAGATTTCTGTTGTCAAAAGTTAAGGTAGCCAGGCATGGTGGTGCACGCTTGTAATCCCAGTACTTGGGAGGCTGAAACTGGAGAATCCGGGTTTGCGGCCAGCCTCAGCTACTAAGTGAGGCCCTCGGCAACTTAGTGAGACCCTGTTTCAAAATAAAGAATAAAAAATAGGGCTGGGGGTGTAGCTCGGAGGTAGAATGCCCCTGGCTTCCATCCCTGGTACCGCAAAAAAAAAAAAAAAATTAAGGTAGACTGGAGGCAATAAGATGGAAGCTTCTGGATCAGAGTTCTGATCAGAGTTCCCTACTGGAACTTCAGGAATGAAAAGAGGATATTTCAAGAGGATGTTGGAGTCTGGATATGACAATGAGTAGAACTGTGGCCTTTATTCCCAGACAGGCTGATGTTCAAATCCTAGCTCTGCTACTTAATGTGTAAAAGTTTTCTAGCTCCTTCCAGTCTTAAGTCTTCCCATATAAAATGAGGAAGTTCATAAAGTTGTTGTAATGTTTTTTAAAAAAGTAATATATGCAAGGTTGCTGCATGATAGGTTTGAATAAATAGTATTTATTAATTAGCTGTTAAGAGGATGGAAGAATAATATATCTTGTGACTCAATTTATAGCTGTACATAGTAAGCCTACAGAGTAGTTACATTTGGTACAACTCTTCTGAATCAACTAATTAAACAAGCATTTCTAGAACCTCTATTGTGAATGACATTCTTTGTGGGTACTGAGGCAGGGATGGATATGAAGAGGGCACTCATATAGGCCAAGTTAAACACATCAGTAAATGTTCTCATGTGATTGTATCCCACTTATTTTCATAACTACAATTCCTAACATGTAGAAGATAATTAATGAATATTTGCTGAGTGAATAAATGAACCCATAAACAGATAAATTTATATTGAACATATGCTTTCTGACTGAAATGAGCATGCAGTTTTGGGAAGAGGTGCACACAGACAAATAACAATAGGAAAAAAAAACAGGGAAGGGCATAGATGAATACTCCATTGCCAATCTGTTTCTTTTTTACCATTGTTGTTATTGTTCCATGGACATTCTACCTCTTAGCTACACCCACAGCCCCATTTATTTTTTATTTTGAAATAGGGTCTTGATGAGTTGCTAAGGGTCTCACTAAGTTGCTAAGGTTGGCCTTGTACTTATCATCCTTCTTTTTCAGCCTCCCAAGTATTGGGACTACAGACACCACTACTTCTGGCTATTTTTATTTTTATTTTATTTTTTTGGTGGCATTGGGGATTGAACTCAGGGGCATTCTACCACTGAGCTACCTATTCAGTCCTTTTACTTTCTTTTATTTTTTATTTTGAAACAGGGTCTTGCTAGTTGGCCTCAAACCTCTGATCTTCCTGTCTCAGTCTCCCAAGTATTAGGATTACAGGTGTGTGCCATAATATCCAGTCCCACTGCCAATCAAAATGTTTTATATGTTACCCAGCAGAGTGAAGGTGCTTGTGAAGCCTTCAAACATCTGTGCCTAGAAAAGATTCAAAGAAGAAATACAAATGGCTAACAAATATATGAAAAAATATTCAACTTCATTAGCAATCAGGGAAACGCAAATCAAAACTATACTGTGATTCCATCTAACTCCAGTTAGAATGGCAGTCATCAAAAATACAAACAATAATAAATGTTGGTGAGGATGTGGGGAAATAGGAACTCTTATACATTGTGGGTAGAACTGCAAATTAGTACAGCTGCTATGGAAATCAGTATGGAGGTTCCTCAAAAGACTGGGAGTGGAATCACCATATGACCCAGCTATATCACTCTTTGGTGTCTTTCCAAAAGAATTAAAGTCAGACTACTATAGTGATACATGCATATGCATATTTATAACAGCACAATTTACAATAGTGAAAGTATGAACCAACTTAGGTGTTCATTAACAGATGAATGAATAAAGAAAATGTGGTATATACACATGATGAAATTAAACTCAGCGATAAAGAACAAAATTTTCATTTGAAGGAAAATGGATGGAGTTAGAGAATATTATGTTAAATGAGATCAGTCAGTCTCAGAAAGTCAAGGGTGGTATGTTTCTCTCATATGTGGAAGCTAGAGAGAAAATAGGAAGCAAAAAGGACTTCAGATAAATGAGGAAAGAGACCAGTAGAACAGTGAAAGGGGGCTGGGTAAGGGGATGAGGGAGAGGACAAAGGAGGCTTGAGAAAGGACAGTTCAAATAATGTTATGTCCACGTGTGAAGGTATTGCTACCAATCTCACTACCATGTACGGGGAGGAGAGAGGAGTGAAAGACACCAGGTGATGTGCGTGCGTGTGAATGTATTACTTTGAATCTCACTATGATGTAAAATTATGATGCACCAGTAAAAGTATAAAACATGAAAATTAAAAAAAGAAAAAAGAGATCCAAAAGGGAAAGCTCACTAAAATATCAAATCAGTAAACCCTTAAGGATGCCTCTTGCATCCTGAGCCCAGGGCTAGGCAAAAGAATTACAGGCGTGAATATGTTTAATGAAGCTGATTAGGAACTCACGGTTCCCTGGAGCTGACAGTGCTAGAGTCTTGCCCATGTTCCATTGGGTTAGACCAGAGTTCTTATTGGACTAAGGTCTTGCTTTGTATTTTACCAAGTGTAAGCAAAATCATCTCATATGCCAAGATACACTTAATGAGTTTAGCTGGTAAAAACTAATTTTAGCAATATACCGTGTCTCTGTTACTCAGAGAAATATACTTTGATTGAGTTATGTTTAATATCTTTGAAGTGATATGTTTTCATGTTTTCAATCACAGTGAACTTTACATATTCAAGGTTAAGTAAAAAGAAAAATATTTATTATCTTTTTTTCCCCTAAGAATTATTTTCTCATTTTTATTATTGGTTATAATAATAACCAATTCAGAACTCGGGTACCTACCATCTTCCTTTTAGTCATTTTATTGTGCTCCAGCACCTTTAGCATAAGTTTAAAGTAGAGGGGAGCAGAAGAAAAACTCAAATTAGTAATTTATCATATCTACTAATTTTCCCCCCAAAGGTTATATGCTGGGCAGAAAGTGAAATTGTTAACTGATTGCACTTGGAATGATCTGAATGTGACCTTCCTTGGCCACTTGGGGATCTACTGAGTCCCTCGGTAGGCCACAGGACTCCACACTCACCGTCACTCCTGGCTCTTTGTATAGATTCTTGTAGTGATTATTCTGAGTATTTAATTTTACACATTTTATCACAGTCTCCTGATGTCAATATTTCACTGGTTTGAGTGAAATACCTCTTTTAGCCCCTTCACATTTCCCTATTTACAATATCAATAGTGTGCCACTGTGCCACAGAACTGCATATTAGATAAGCACGCCACTGGGCATGTCGTCATTCTTGCCCTGGACCAGTGGGCAGATACCGGAACCCAGCAGCAGTGGCTGGCCAGGAGTACCTGATATGGGATTTAAGTGTGCCCAGGAGAGCTGATCCCAACCTGCTCAAAGGAGACATTATCCTTTGACCAAAGCCATTACATACATTTGCTTTTCCATTGTGAACGTAGGAATCATTTATACCAGGGAGTAATATTTTGAGTTAATAAAAATAAGAATATTTCGGATTCCCGAGATAAGTTTGCTTTCTGAAGAACTTTGAGTATTTTCAGATATTTGTGCTTTTTATTAGTTATCTCAAAAAAACAGAAAGCTGATGGTACTTGTGTAGGGTCAAGGATTATACCAGTAAGAAAGAAAAGAAACAGGGAATGAGAGGAAGAGAAGAGGGAAGCAGACAGGGACCTCTTCTTAGTGTGGAAGTGAGAAAGAAAAAAGTTTTCTGATAAATGCCCAAAGTGCTAAAACCTCTGCCTGGGGCCTACAAAACCGATCCAAATGGGGGGCTGTTTCCTTTCTCTCATTTGTTTGACTAGCTGGTGGGACTGCTGAGGATTTGAGAATGATCTCATTTTACAGGGCTCCAGACTAAGAAGCTTCCGGAGAACATGGACCTCGAGCCCCTGTAACAACCAGACACTCTGTCTTCAGTGTCTCCTATTAATGCCATTTCTACAGGTCAATGCAGAAAACCTCAATGTCTGAATGGGATGGAAAAAAGAAAATGGTCTCAATCCTTTAATCTATTCCTAGTAGATCACTATCATTATCTGCAATCACTTCTATATATAATTAGAGGGTTTATTTTTGCATTACAAAAACTATCCCTAATTATGTGTTATTTGCAAATTGCTGCAGATCGACATTCATCCCTACGATGAAGTGAGGGTCTTGCTTCCCACTGTATTAGTATCATTTCTACACTCTTTCTCTCCCACCCCCAACCTCCTAATTTAGTGACAGGCCATGTTAAAAATGTTTTTTGAAAGCATTTACCTGTCTTTCCAGCATTTATGTAGCATGTCCTGTGTCAAATCACCCATTCATCATTTGCCGGTCCTCTTGCAAAAGCAGGAGATAAATTATCATGGGCGAAAGCAGAGACAGAAGTAGGTTTTTATACAAATGCTATATTTTCTACCTTGGGACTCAGAGACAACTTATAGTAATATAAGTGCTTTTTTTGTTCCTTTGTCTAAAAAATGTCCACTAAAGTTACAATGAGACATATCCTTTTGTGTGTACCTCCTTCTAGGGAAAAAAGAGATTCCTTTACACTAAATAAATAGACCCAGGTTATCCTGTGACTGATTAGAGACAGGATCATAAAAAATAAGTTGATTGTTTCTACAAACTTTTAGTACACTCAGGGATCCATTAGCTCACAAAGCAAAAGAAAATTTCTTTGAATAAGAACAAACATTTCAGAAAGCTGAGACATGCAATTACAGCAAATTACTCCATAATCTTCAAAACTTATTTCAATGATTAACTACATTATTGCCCCCCAAATTATTCTATCAGCTGTATTGAAGTCCCTTATTTTTGTACCTCCTAACATGTGAATTAATGTAATCCTGCCAGCAGTAGCAGATTATGGTCACTGATAAAGAGAAATCCAAATGGTTAAAATCTGTTCCTGTGATTAGACAAGGATTGTGGACACCAAGAATTAGTAAACTGTAAGCATTTGTAAGTATAAATAAAACTAAATGCATCTTCAAGCTAGAGGTCAAGTCAAGCCATTGAATAGGAGTTCTGCAAAGCAGAATTTAAATCCTCATTACTATTTATTTTTGTTGGAAGTAGGTGATTCCACAGGAATAAAAGCAGTCTTCTCCATCTTGGAATCCATTATTTAATACTGACCTGTAAAACACATTCATTTTTTCCTTTAAATCTTAGCATATTATCTCTAGCTTATTTCTTCCATCTCCAGCAATTTAAAAAATTCCACATAATTGAACATATTATGAAAAAATATTCACGGTATGCTATTAATGATAATTTTAGTGAAATGGTCCTTATAAGAATACTTATATTTTCATTATCAATATTATTAATTTTTTATTAAGAGCTCTGTACTTATATTCTCTGTGTTAAGAAATATGATATGCCTTAAATAACCAGGGATGGGTTCAAATGATTTCCAGTCTCTTCTAATCCTCCACTTTCATCTGCTGCCCATATTTAGTGTTCTTCACAATTCAGTATTTGGTCCATATACATGACACCTTCTTGGGACTCTCATCCCTTTGCTTTATTAATTACTCTCAAGTAATACAGCAATGTGAGCACCAAAATAGTGTAATGGTTAAGAACACAGGCTCTGGCCATGAACTTGGGCTATCTAAGCTCAAATATTTTATCTACCATTCATGAACTGTTCATGGTTAGTTTTCTAATCTGTAAAATGCAGGGAATAATAATATCTATATGACATGTCTTAATACAACAAGACACTTTGAACAGTTTGTCACATTGAAAAATGGTCAGTATTTGATTATTATTATTATGACTTCAATGACTCCCTAGTCTATATCTCTACCAGTCACCAAATCTCTGGATCTAAACAAATTCTCTCAATGTAAATTGTCCTTAGCTTTCATTAGTATCACCTGGGAGGTATATTCAAAATGCAGATTCTTGGTCCCCGTCTCTTGCCTCAATGAATCAGAGCCTCTGGGGAGGAAACACAGAAATCTGAATTTTAACAAATGTTATTGGTATTCTTTTTTTTTTTTTTTTTGCGGTACCAGGGATTGAACGCAGGGGCATTCTACCTCCAAGCTACACCCCAGGCCCTATTTTTTTATACTTTATTTTTGAAACCGGGTCTCACGAAGTGGCGGAGGGCCTCACTAAGTAGCTGAGGCTGGCCGCGAACCCGGATCCTCTGGTCTCCGCCTCCCAAGTACTGGGATTACAAGCATGCGCCACCACGCCCGGCTTGGTATTCTGATACAAACTAAAAATCTTAACTGCCACATGTCTAGGCTTATACCTATTGTTCTATGTTCTTTCTACTGGGCTGACCTCTAAGCACCTAGAGCTGAACTTGTCCCAAATTTGTTTCATTTTGTCCCCCTCAGAAGACATCCCTTCTTAGTCATTGTTATCTTTTCAACACTTAACAACGCATCCTGGAGTTATCCTTGACTTCTGACCTAATCAATCTCACATTATATTTCTATGTTCCCGTATTTCCTAAATATGTCTTCTCTCTCTCCGAAACTATTGCCATTGACTAAACCCATTCATTCAACAATTATTTACTGAGTACCTACTATACAAATCGCTTATATGTAACAGTTTGTAAAGTAGGTTAATTATATACATATGTATATGTACACACACACACACACACACACACACACACACGAGCGCACATGCACACACCCTGTAAAAAATAGTGCGCAAACAGAAACCCTCCAAATATCAGGCTCCGAAAGCAGTATAAAGATCCTCTTGTCCACTGATTTGGAAACTTCTTTTAGCTGTGGGAAAATCCAGTTTACAAAGGGGTGTAATATATATATATCACAGACCTGAAGGGAGCTGCTTTGGATGAGAAAAGATAATTTTTGCTGGGCATGGGAGCAGAGAACCTGGGGTCTGCTGGATGGCTTCTTGTCCTCAGCAGCATTCACTGCCTGCTCAGAGAGCAAGTCTGGGAAAACACAAATTGAGTTCAGCCTCTGGCTGCTTATCTCCTCCTTTAAAATCCATGTCACACAGCTGCCCACCTGCAGGGAAGAAACCTTGCTGTCTGATTCAGAGTTTTCCATATCTGTCTGGTTCTTCCTTTATTTTATACTACCAAGCTTTGTCTTTCTGCAGTGTCTATCCATCAGCACTCTTTGGTCCCACATTATGAAATACTATCTTGAGAGCCTATGTTTCAAATCAGAGGATTTCGCAAAACTCCTAACCCATACATTTGGAATATATTTATGCCCCATTTCTTGTTTTAAACATGAAAACAAAAAGAAAATAATTTTGGAAAAGAGAGAGTCTGCTGGGCAGCAATCTCAATGGGGCTTGGAACATAAATAGCATTTAAGTTAAGCATGTGTATAAATAAGAGCATAGTCCCTAAAATGAAATATTTAATCAGTGTTGGAATGCCAAAAAAACAACAACTGAGCACTACAATTTCCTTAGTAATTTTTTTCTTTTGATTAAAGAAAAAAATGAAATTCAGGTCAAAAGACCATACATTTTTCTTTTTTGAAAAGCACATTTATATAGAGGTTATGCACAGTTAACCTACCAAGAAGTAGTATAAATAGAAGTTATCAAATTTAACTTATTCTGAAATTATGTGTATTATTAAAGCTAAAAAAAAAGGTAATTAAGCTGGGCGTGGTGACGCACTGGTGTAATCCCAGTACTTTGGGAGGCGGAGACCGGAGGATCCGGGTTCGTGGCCAGCCTCAGCTCTCTCGCTCTCTCTCTCTCTCTCTCTCTCTCTACTTAGTGAGGCCCTCCGCAACTTCGTGAGACCTGGTTTCAAAATAAAGTATAAAAAATAGGGCCGGGGGTGTAGCGCGGAGATAGAACGCCCCTGCGTTCAATCCCCAGTACCGCAAAAAAAAAGGTAATTAAATAAAGTGAATAGTGGAATTGTCTTTTTTATGTAACGACTTATCTGTAGCACAGATTCTGTTTTTAGAATCTGTCAATATTTAACTTGTGATCATGAGCAACTACATCAGGTTGGCATCAGGCCACAGTGAGATCGACTGTCATAATCAAATGACTTTCTGATTGAAGCTGATAAGTTCATTAAGAACCACAGTGTGAATGCTGCCACTTAAAAGGTTAATGTGACCTTAAATTCTAAATCAAAATATAGCTCCAGATTTTACTAACCAACATCTAGGTTTTTGTATTTAAGACAAAGGATTGGGGTCCCAATCTGCTGGCACAGCTAGAATATTTTAAAATGAGATGTATTATTCTATGAGTAGACAGAACAGAAACCACATCATATAAAAAACAAATCAAGTTGGACTATCCAATCTGGAGAAGAGAAGCCTCACGAGAGATTTGATAGTCATTCCCAGCATCTGGACAGCTCCACACATAGAAATATCCAGAAACAAAACGGACAGTTACAGAATTCAGACTCCTGTCATGCTGGTGTTCAAAACGGCCAGGGGGTCATTTGGTGGAGATATTTCTTTCTCAAACTGCGATTTGAGACCTATATAAGAATCATAAAATGAAACCAATTGAGTGTGTCATTGTATTTTTTTCTTCCTTCAAAGAAAATAAAATAGAAAATATTAGCATTCCAAGCCTGAAGGAAAGGTACTTATTATTATTTCATGAATTTTTTTTTGTTCCACACACGAATTGTGTACTGGATCTCAGTAGAAAATGTATTTCTTCTTCCAAATTACAGTCAAAAAGTTGTGAAGGTCACTGTTCTAGTTATCTTCACAATCCCTAGGTGAGAATCAGGAGCCAGGCACCTGTAAGTTATTTACCCGGTCTGTGGTTCAGCGTCCCCATTTGAAAAATGGAGAAAATCATTACAGTTACCTTTGAAATGTACTTATATATTACAGTCTAAGAAAACATATCTAAATTTTTAACACATTTTAACGGTTATGTAAATCATCATTTTGCCCTTTAGTTTTTCAAAATTACTTTAAAGAAAATCAGTTTTCTATTTTTTTAACTTCATTCCTTGTTTTTATCTTTCACTTGACACTGCCGTGTACAGACACAAGCAGCCCTGATAAGATTAATCAACAGGACAACATTCTTGGGAACAGGTTGTGGGGGTGGGGAGGGTAACAGAGCACATGCGCCCAGCGCCTTAACACAATGACACGATTCATTTACGGACACCCCAAATGTAGCCCCCACTGCATTCTGCGATAGATTTGCAGGGAAAGGGAGCCTTTCCATTTTTCTTCAATGGCTCTTTTGCAACTGTTCTCCTTGGCTGTTGGTGTCTCCCCAGCTGGGACTGTACATTCGTGTCGCCAGAGAACTGAACGTCCCAGCCCCTCGTGTGTAAGCCCCATTGTCTGACATGGGCCGCTGTGTAGGGTGTTGTGCCACTGGTGTTTATTGCTGTTTGGGTAACAGGAAGAAACCTGGTACTTTTGTTCGGTTCAAACACTCATCCTATTCATGGCCACTGTTTATGTCAGGGGAAAATGTTCTCGCAGCGAGACCAATAATTTAGAAAATATTTGAACGGGAGGTTGAATAGTTTCTATTGGTGTCTTTATTAGTGATCTCTATTGCTGAATACAATGCAACTCTGTCTTAAAGTGTTGCTCTCTACTGCAGATTTGGTTTATTGCAAGCCAAATCTTGTTCCCTGTGTACAGAATAAAATTACTGTCACAAGACCAAAAGCCTGTAAAATGTGTAATTCTCATTCCTGACTTCTCAAATAATAGGATGAACTGTAATAATAAAATGTTTATACATGCAGCTTTTATTTTAGAAGAAAAACTAAACTAAAATAAAGCATGACATATCATTGCAGATATGTTAGAAAATGCTAAAATGCATTATCATTAAATACATAAAAGTTTTCCAAATTAATGTATTAAATTGGGGAAATGCAAGAGGAATTTTGACTCAAAGGACTCACTGGATGTTTGAAGGTTTGTAAGCCACCATGTTCTCTTTCTACTTTTGATTAAATTAAACCAACACTATGAAGGAAGACAGTTATTTGAAATGTCACTTATGGCATATTATGGGTTAAAAGTCCTCAAGGTCTGATGTGCAGAAATAACAACTTTACTTATCTAGAAATTGATTTAATATCTATTTTCAGCCCCCATTGTCCTGAGGTATGTGTTCCCCAGCCAGGGCTTCAAGATCAATAGTGACATTTGGTCCTTGGGTTGTCTTCTTACACCCTTTATCCTGCTGAGCTTTCATCTTTACTCCATGTATTGGTGCTAGGTTGTCCCATGTTCCCAAATGCAAAGACATGGCATGGGGCTCTCTTAGATACTTCCAAGGTCCTCTAGGGGGCACAGGGGTCATGCTCTGCTCCTGGACAATGCTGTCCATGGTAAACACCCTGAGCTGTCCCAGGCCAGCAGACCTCTGGACCACTCTCAAATGCAGGGGAGACCTTCTTAGTTGCAAATATACTTTAGGATTTGAAAATACTATGAGGCTCCCTGTCTGCACCACTTCTCACATTTGGTTGCTTCATCCCAACTTGACCTAGGATGCCTGGTGGTCTGGGGCCTTCTTTTCCTGCACAGCCTATCGTGCAGCTGCGTTTTCTCTGGACAAAGGAAGAAAAGTCAGGTCTCTGTAATCTCAGATACCACAAACTTACCGAGGGTCTTGTCATTCTTCCCCAGGGCTTGGAAGGGGACAAGGCCCAGGACTCATCTTTCTCAGAGGTACACAATGTCTCCACTCATGGCTTTCTCCACCTTTCTTCAACCAAACACCTTCACCTGAATCCCAAGGATTGGGAAATCTTTTTTCCTTTGCATTAAACCCTCTCCCAGATACATTGGCTAGTTTTGGAAACACAAAAGCCAAGAATTAACCCCTCTGTGTTTCACTGTGTCCTCAAATCCTGAAGAATTATCTAACTGATGAAAAGGAAATGGCCAAGGGGTACAGGAAACAAGTAGGAAAAAAAATAAGGGTCTCTCTTAAAAATTATTTTTCTACAATGGTTTTGCTTTTATTAGTTATTTTGACCTTAAATTATTTGAGGACTTATAGAGGCACAGACTGTAAGAATAATGTGTGGGTTGTACCAGTCTTGCTGGTATTCTTCCATTAGAAGGATATCTAACAGCATACAGTGAGAAACTCTGATCCTTAGATCAGAAAGAAGTATTTTCAAAATATCTGCTTGGGCCACGCACAGTGGTTCATGCCTATAATCCTATAAACTTGGGGAGACTGAGATAGGAGGATAGCAGGTTCGCGGTCAGCCTCAGCAACTTAGCAAGATCCTCAGCAACTTATCAAGACACTGTTTCAAAACTTAAAAAATAAAAAGGGCTGGGGGTGTAGTGCAGAGGTAGAATTCCCCTGGGTTCAATCCCTAGTACCAAAATAATTGTAATAATGAAACAAAATATTTTCTTGGGTCAGTAACCTTTCTAGTTCTGAATTTTACATATTACAGGGTTACTTACGACCATATTTCTAAATATAATGAATTATAAATATTAATTCCATGACCTCAGAGAATAAAGACATCATCCCCAACTTCCTTCATAATTTTTCACTAAACTCATTCATGAATTTACTGTTTTCTCTTGAAGTCTGTTTGTGTCTTATTTATCTCTTTTCCTAGGCAAACATATTCCAAATTTTAATTGTAATATAAAGTAGAATTTTCTCTTGATCTTGGTAAAACCAAAAATTTGAAGCTTCAAGAGTAACCCTTAGTATAAAGGAATTTGGGAAATAAGCCCACAATTATCTTACCTGTACAAACCATTCATCCCCGTGGCCACTTTTGTTATCTAAATCTCTAATAGTTCTGCCCTGTCTTTCTTGAAGTATAGGGACAAAAATTCCACATAGTAAAATTATAGATATGGATTCAGCAAAAGTTTATCATATGTACTTTCCAATATCTTTCCTAAATAAGCCAGAATGGATGGATTGTTTTGTTTCTAGAAGGGTGTAGGACTATATGTAGAGACAAGTTGTTTGGGCTCCAAAATATCTTCCTGTACATGGACTTGGTCTATCTATTCTGAGAATGTTGGCCTGGGAGTTTGAAGTCCATCTGTGGCTTTCCTGTTCAATCAGATAACTATGATCAAGAGGGGCATTATAAAAGAATGATGACAGGGCTGGAGCTAGAGGTCTGGGTTCTAATAATGACTCCATCCTCACTAACTGTGTGACCTCAGGAAATAATTCACTTCCCTGAGTCTTAATTTTTTCAAGTATAAAAAGCAATTGATAATTCTTAGTTCTCAGGTTTGGAGTAAAGAATTCCCACTGTGCTGAGTAAAATGTAAAGATTAATTGTTATCTGTTTCATCTTGAAGTCATTGAGTCTCTTTGGGTTAGCCAGGGAAAAGCAACCCGACCATCCCTGCTTTAAGTAAAGAGTCTCTTCCAATTCAGAGGAAATCAAAAGGTGGTGTGATCAATGACATGTGTTACAGGCACAGAGCAGTATCTTTAATTGCAGGGCTCAGATTGGGTAGTTTGGAAGATTTCCAAGAGAACCCAGGTAATCTACTCTGTGTACAGGAATTTGACTAATTCATTCATTCACTGTATACCCATTACATATTTATTAAGCACTTACTATGTACTAGGAATTATGCAGTGAGGCACAAATTTGAATAAGCAATACTTCTCATTTTTATAGTCTATCTGCAGATGAAGGGAGGCAGAAGTATAAACAGATACTTATAATGTAAAAAATAAGTTTCACAGTAGGGGTATGTCTGAAGAACTAAGAAAACCCAGAGGAGGGAACTATTAATTCTGCCTGGGGCAGTTGGAGAAGGTTTCACAAACAATTAGTTATTTTGAACAAAGAAGATTTTTTAAATGATGTGTGTGGTGGGGATGTTTTTTAATGTATCATAATTTGGTAAAATAAAATTGACCAGAAGAAACCCTAGTGGAGCGATGGCGGGAAGGTGGTGGTTGGGGGGCAGAGAGAGAATTAATGAAGGAAACACTTCCATTGACATTATGTACATATACAAAACCATTAATGCCAGTCTCAGTATCATGTATGGGGAAGGGGAGGGAGTGGGGAGGGGAGCTCACCAAGTGCTGCGTGCATGTATGTCCCTATCACTCTGAACTACATTATGATATGAGACTACAGTGCACCAATAAAAGTATATTAAAATAAATAAATAAAATTTGCCATGTTTCTATATTGGTCCCATTTGTATGAAATAGAATAAGTTCCTCTAGCCTCCTGAATCCTTTCTAGCTTCCCTTTTCTAGAAGAGCCTTCTAATAGGCAGTATGCTCTCAAAAGAGCTTCATCGAGGTAGTTAGTGGTCAGGCTATTTAGTAGATTCAGAAACTTAATATGTCAATAATTACGATTCTGCTTTTGGACATGAATCCATCATTTTCCCTTTAAGACCCTCCTTGGTACAGTTCAGTCCTCATCACTCTTCCTGGTAAGGGTTTTTATAGCAATGATTACCTGAGACTGGGATAGATTAATTCTGAGGCCATTTGCCTCTCAACGGTGGTTTAAAGAAGTCTAACAGTGTTCAAAAACCATTGTACTCATATGAAAAATGAAGAGAGAGACAAAGTGAGATGAGACGGTGACCTAGACTTCACCTTGCACCACTGAACAATTAGTGGTTACTCAAAGACTAAATGACTGCTGGCTTTGGGGCTGGTATTTAAGTATGTTTCACACTTCCATTTCTTAATATTCTCTGAGATGAAATCTGTACAAGCAGACTACCAGCTGACTGTATCCAAAATCTATATATAAAAAAACCAAAGACAAGATCTAGAAAGTATATGGGGAATCAAATAAAAACATCTAAATTCAAAAATATATTTAGATATGAATTTTTATTTAATATCCATCCCTTTATAGATCATGAGGATGTAGTAAGCCAAGAATTGCCTCCTGAATGCCACAAACAAGTCTATTTTTTAAAAGTATAAAAAAAGGAGACACACACAGAAATTCAGAAACAGATGAACCACAAAGGAGGCTAATGACTCAACATTTTTGACACTTAACAGTGGGTTGACTTGGTTTTAGTTCCTGGCTCGGGCAAAGGTTCAAGTTGGATCTCGTTCTATTCAAACTGGTTTTCCCACCATCTTTAGTTACATCGTGACAGTACTCCCACTACTATGCCTCAAATACCAAACACGTTGCCAATACTTTTTATTGGATTGAAAGAAAAGAGACTGCAAGTAAATATGTTTGATATCCTCAAGAGCATATATGTATATATTTTTTCACCAGTGTCTCTTGCTTTCTTTTTTTTTTTAGGCTGTTTCACTCATGTGGAGCTAAACTCAGACAAGACCACAAATCTTTGCTGGGGGCTATTTTTGTAGAGGAGGAATCTATAAAGGGTAAATATACAGTTTACTGCCTATCTGATCTCCAGCTAGGTTCACACAAATACCGTATCAGACCTTTTATACATTACTTTATAAAAAAAAACCTTTAAAGTGGACAATTCTCAAAATTGGCATAATACAAGAAATACCTGTTTACCTGCCATATATGAGAATAAACGTTGCTTTATATTGTCTGAGAGCCTTGATGTATTCTTCAGATTCTAAGATCGCTGGATCCCACATACTGTAATGTTCATAGAGTTAAGGTCACCTACTGTTCAAATCTGCACAGGAGCAGTTTTGTCATCTTACAAGGTTTTGTAACCTTCATAAAGCAAACTGGGTTTGTTCCCATAATCCAGGCCTCTGGGCTGAGTTTTTGATTAGCAAAATATACTGGTGTATTTTTTTCTTACACAGGAAAAGGAAAAATATGGTTGTTCTTCAAATGTTAGAGAAGATATTAACTTTTGCCCTCAATAATATCTTAAAAGGTACCTCACTCCTACCTCTGCGACCCAGGTCTCTATTTGGCATGAACCATTCATTCAAAATGGAAGATTCTCCTTTCCATTCCATAGCACCAATTAACCCAATAAAGCATGTTGCTTTCTTCTCTCAAGTGTAGCTTACTCCCCCAAGAACGCCTTCAAGTAGTTTCTTAAAATGTTTCCATGATGGAACTGGTCTTAGGCTAGAATAATTTAGAAATCAATTGATAGCAGAGGGCACAGAAACAAGAGGGCCTAACAATAAGAAGCCATATTGGGGGCCAGAAATTGCTACAAATGCTTGGAACCCTATATGTACTACAGTAAGTTATTCACAGTAAGTCTTAGAGCAAGACCAAGGACCTTGTTATGACCAGACACAAAAAAGTGCACTCAATATTTTACATATTTCTAAAAGTTCATCACCAAGTACTACATGGAATGAGTCCAGTAAAGAAAACATGAGACATAGGGTTCAATCAATAGCTATAATTATTTGCTCTGTGTGGTTTTGGAAGGCAAACAACAGGATTCTGCCAGTAGCATGCCATTTCTTGCCCAGTTATGCCAAAAGGCCAAAGAAGTTTATTGGTAGAAGAGTATAAAAGTTTGATTCAACAGTGAGCTCTACTTAAAGAACTGGAATCAATTACATAAAACTGTTCTGTTCTAAATAAGCATCCTAGAGATTATTATATTACTTAAAAGTGATGTGCTGGAGCTTGCAAGGAGATCTGCCAAACTCTGAAGAGATTGTATAAGCAAGCTTCCTGTTGGACTGTCCAATGATCCAGAGCTGCAATCCCGGTCACACTTTTACAGAGATACCAGTTATCTCTTTATATAGGCTATACCCTTTGTTACATACCAGAGAAGAGATAGTGGAAAGGTGTTAGGTGTCAATGACTGAGGGAGGGTGATGTGAAGGAGGTGGTATTCACCATTAAATCAATTCACATCTTAAACACAGAAGAAAATCAACTAAGAAATATTCATGGCCATCAGAGACAGATACATCCTCTCTACCAATCACATTGACTTCAAATATGACCTTTGCTGATCAGATTGTTAAAAGTTGTATTCAAAGCAATAATTCTGGAATAGTTCTTATCTCACAAGAGGAGATATTACCAAAAGGCTGTAATGCCAATGAATCTTCAAGGAAATATTAGAGCCTGTTCTACTGACATTTTCATAAATAGAACAAAAGGAGATTGTGTTGTAGTTGAATAGTCCTAAGATGGAAGGTATTCTAATAAGAAATATTAATGAAAATACTGCAAAGAAAATTCAACAATATATTACCTAAATTAGCTATAACTGGTATGTCCTAATTATGGCATGCCCAACCTCCATCACACTTTTCATATAGAAAAACCATAATAAACCATAAGGCAGTGTAGTTATTTAATGAGGTAAATGCATTAAGTGATCGAAAAAGCAGTTGCCAAAAATCTTCAGTAAAAGGAAATCTATTTGAATGCTTTTAAACTTGTTTTCACTGCAGCATGTAAGAATGTTGAAAAGGAGAGTAAATACTAATAATCAGCAACAATTATAAAAGGGTTCAGATAGGCACAGTGCATTTTCTTTCCTAGTATGAAAGAATCAAAGTAAATGAAATAATTTACCAACTACATCATGCTTTGAAATTCAAGTTTTTATCAAACTAAGAGAAATTCTTTCCATTATTACCTGGATGAAAGGTTGAAAACTGAGTTGTTTGAAGTGATTTTGTTTGAAGTGATTTAGCTACTTGATACTAAAAATTTGGACCTGGTGCATGGAAAGGAACTAAAATCTTGCCAGTGTACCCACAGATAAGGGGATTCAGAGGCCCCTTCACCTGCTAAAGTGTATACTGAGGTTTTATTATTTCTAGATGACTAAGTGTAAAAAGAGAATACTATTTCTTCTGTTTCAGGTAGAAAAAGAATAGAAGTCCATGAACACACAATTTTTTCCTTCCTCGCTATAACTTTTCTTTCCACTCAACCAACTATTTTCAAATCATGTGGAAATTATTCTGCTACCATGATCTGAAATAAGAACATACCCATGCAAATGACTACACACTGAAGGCACAGGTGAAAGATACACTTGTCAAGAGACTATTCCAATAAAATCAAGGGCAAGAGCTAGCATGACTAAGAATCAAACTAACCTTTCTAAAAATATGGAGGCTTAGAGGACGATAATTCTATTTACGTGTCTTGTGTTAAAACCATTCCTAGTAATTCTAGAGGAGTAAATTTAAGTAAATGAATCTTATCACCTCCCTCAGGGATCTGCTCAGAAATGACTTCCCATTCCATGTAGTGGCTTATTAATGATGGCCTTTGGGGCTTTCTTTATACTGAGAGCACAAGTGGGTGGGTTGTCTCCAAGATATTATTTGTGACTTTAGAGCTATCAAAAAAATAACTGAAATCCCTCACCTACCGAAATCCCTCAGCTAAGTGAAAAAGTGCTTTTCAGTCTGTTTTCTGGATTCAAGATTCCAGTCACAGTAAACAGTACAAAAATGTGAAGTCTCTCTAGGGGGAATCTTTAATAGTACATTTGCGAACATGAAGTCAGAAAGTTAAAAGCCATATTTCATTTTTTCGTGTATGTGGAAGTTAATGCAAATGGCAGTTGATAGACTTCCTAATATCCCCATTGCATGTGAAACAGGGTCCTGAAAAAATGAATTGGGAAATTTTTTCTTTTGCTCTATATCTGTGTTATCCAATATGGTAGCCACTGGCCACTTTGACTATCTAAATTTAAAGATTGCAATATCCAAATTCAGTTCCTTGGTTGTAATAGCCATATTTCAAATGCTTAGTAGTCATTTGTGGCTAATGGCCACTATATTGAGTGGCATAAACTGAACACTTCTATCACAGAAATCACTGAAGGAAATTCTACTGGACAGTGCTGCTTTGTGGCATATATTGCTTCGAATACCTTACTTTGTATACAGCAACCTGGTCAGTAGGTTGGTAACAATATATGTACTTTACAGGCAAGGAAATTGTGACTCAAAGAAGTGGCATGACTTGTCAAGGCAACCCAGTGAGTGGGGACTTGGGAAAAAACCAAGACTCTCACGAAGTTGTGAGAGGGGTCATCTGACTTCTAGCAAGTGTATTTTCACAAAAAATCCACAATGATGAGCACTTAAAACAGATCATCAATAAGTTGATCCCTCATTTCAGTGCCCCAGATAACTTAAATTCTCCATTTATGATGTCTTAAGTGAGATTGTCAGAGGTAAAGGGGGACTATCCTGTGGTTACAAGACTCTGTCAAAATCCCTTCTTGCCTCTAAGTTGTGTTGAACTTTGCACCCTGTTTCTTGTTTCATCCTTTGGGTCCTTCTGACTTGTCTCACACTTGACATCTCCACCAATCCTTTGTTTTTTCCTTGAATCTCTCTCTCTCTCTTTCTACTAGGGATTGAACTCAGAGGCATTCTAATTCTGAGTTACAACCTCCAGCCCTTTTTGAGTTTTTGTTTTTTGAAACAGTATCTCACCAGGTTTCTGAGAATCTCTCTAAATTTCTGAGACTGTCCTCTAGCCTGCAATCATCCTGTCTCAGCCTTCCAAGTACTGGAAGTACTAGAAGTACTGGATGGTACAGGAGTGCACCATCATGCCCAGTTTTGAATTTCTTTTAATTCATATTTTACCCAGATGTCCTAGGTCTTTTTCTGGGTCTAACTCACAATGACAAGCTTTGGCCTACAGAGCTTAAAGGTTCCTCTTGGTCCTGGACTCTAAGGACAATAAATGGCCATAGCTTGGAAAAATAGACACTGATATTCAGAATCACTGGCTCATATTCTGATCTTTCAAGTACTGCAGAAAATGAGATAATCATGAAGTTGTAAATATAGTCCATAGGCCACCATAGGCACAATAACAGTTTTGAATTTTTGATAATCAATATTTTCACAAAAATTTACTAATAAAAAAGTTATACAGCAACAAATAGTATAAATGATTTGAGCCCATTATCTCTTTTTTAAACTTCTTCATGGACACAGTTGATACATGTAAACTTAATAAGGACACCATCTTAAAAATGAGCAATCATAGATAAATTTGTTGGATATCCTAGACTATTACATCCTTCCTCATTTCCTGTCTACTCATTCTGTCATTGTTGAAATCTTCAAATATATTTTAGATTTGTCTATTTCTCTTTGTGGTTTGATCAGTTTTGCTTTATTTATTTTGAAACTTTGTTATTAGGTGCATAAATATTTACAATTTACATGTCCTCTTGATTAGAAGATGATTTTATCATAATAAAACAGCTTTCATTATCATTGATAATATTATTTGCCTTCTCTAGTATTAATAGAGCCACTAGTGTTTTCTTTGGATGAGTTTTAGCATAATCTATTTTTCCATTCTTTTAATTTTAACCTATTTATTTCTTTTCACTTAAAGATTTTTTTTGTGGTCAGCATATAGCTGGGTTTTGCTTTTTATTCAATCTGACACCTTCTGTCTTTTAATTGGCATGTTTAGACTATTTACATTTAATATTATTATAAGTATGGTTGACTTTATGCCATTCTGCTATTTGATTTGTCTTTATCTGAACTTTTAATTATTATATAATATATATATATTTTTTTCCAAAGTAATGACATTTAAAGTTCTTTAGAAGCTTTGTCTATTCTTCTGAATGTTCCAGAATATAAATGTATTTCTTTAAAGATTTTCTTTATACAGACTTTTAGCTAAGCATAATAATGAAAACATCCCTACTTGTTTTCTATTATCTATTGAAATCCTTTAAAAGAGACAATGAAGGGATTTAAATTTTTATCTTAAAATAATTATAGATTCACATGCCTTTGTAAGACATAATACAGAAAGAGTCTACATTATCTTTCACTTAGCCTCCTTCAATAATATTTTCTATAACTGAGTTCATGTTGATATAATCCACTAAACTTTTTTACATTCACCAATTTTATATGTATTCATTTGTTTCTGTATTTAGTTCTAGGCAACTTTTTCACGTGAGTAGATTTGGGTGGGTACCACCACAGTGAAGGTATTGAAGAGTTCTATCATCAGGATGCCCTGTATTACCCTTTCATAGTCACAGCCACCTTGCTTCCTGCCAGTCTCTGACAACCACTGATCTGCTTTCACCCCTATAATTTTGTCATTTCAAGACTGTCATATACATGAAATCATACAGTGCGTAACCTTTTCAGTTTGGCTTTTTTACTCAATTCCCTTGAGATACATCCAAGTTTTTATGTGTAGCAATAATTCATTCCTTTATAATGCTAAATAATATTTCATGGCATAAATGTACCATAGTTTGTCTATCTACCCATTGAATAATATTTGTTTCCAGAAGGAGAAATCTTTACAAGAAAGTTTTTTTCTCTGCTAAAGACTCTGCAGAGAATGAAAAGACAAGCTTTACTACCATAGTTTTGATCTAAATGTTCTGCAGAGGCCCATGTGTTAAAGGCTTAGTGCCCAGTTTCATGCCATTGGGAGTTGGTGGAGCTTTTAAGGACTGGGGTCTAGTGAGAGGCTTCAGATCATTGGGCTGTGCCCTTTAAGGGGATTGTGGGACCCTGGTCTCTTCCTGTCCCTCTCTTTTGCTACTGGGCATGAGGAGAGGGCTTCCTCTGCCACTGGTCCAAAAGCAAAAGGTCAACCAACCATGGACTGAAATCTACAAAATCATAAGCTAAAATAAATCCTTCTCTTTTTTTAAGTTGATTATCTTAAGCATTTTGTTGCAATAATGGAAAACTGACTAACACCTACATACTCATAGAAAATATTTGCAAACCACATGTCCAACAAAGGACTCATATTCAAAATATGTTAAGACATCTCAAAATTCAAGAGTAGAAAACAATACAATTAGAAAGTAGACAGAAATTGGAACAAACATTTTACCGAGCAAGATGACAAATTAATATATGAAAAGATGTTTAACATCATTAGTCATTAGCCATTAGAGAAATACAAATTAAAACCACATTGAGATTGTACTATATGCCTATCTGAATGGCTTAAATAAAAATAAAAAATAGTGGTAATACCAAATGCTGGTGAGTTTGTGCAGAAACCAATGGGGATGCAAAGTTGTGCAGCCTCTCTGAAAATCTATATGGCAGTTTCTTATAAAACAAACATGTGTCCATATATCACCCAACAATTACACTCCTGGGCATTTATCCCAGAGAAATGAAAAGTTAAATTCACATAAAAATTTACCTGTGACTTTTTATAACACTTTTATCCATAACAGTTGGAAATAAACAGATTGGCCTCTAATGCGAAGTGTTACTCCTAGCAGAGTAATCTGCTAGGAATTGGGCTGTGTTTAATGTCTGTAGTAACTACAGGTACTGGAGGATTCAAGTTCTTCTAGTTTCCTTCTTTTTTCTGCCTCTCGAGTTTTGGCTTCTCTGAAAACTCTTCCTTGGAGACTACTTTCTGCTTTCAGTCCTAAAACTGCATCTCCTAGGAGTTTCTGAATCTCAGGCTTGTCCACCCTCAGTATCTAGCAATTGATCAAAATTTCCATGTTAGTGTTATTCTCTGTTTCCAGCTCCAGAAATAGCTGTTCCTGGTGAGCAGATCTGAGCCGAATTTACCTCTGGATTCCAGACTAGGGGAAACGGGACACTTTGTCCCTTATTTCTCTGATAAGAACAAGAAAAATCATTGATTTTCAGATCATCAGTTTTATTTTGTAAGGACAAGAGTGAGAGCTTCTTTACACATCCAAACTGAAACTAGAAGTTTCCTGACAGAAGGGATGCTTTGATAGATTTTGCCAAATTACCCTCCCCGAATTTTGTACCAGTTCATGCTCCCATCAGTAATGTATGCAATGCCTTACACATAATTATTTTTAAATATCTTGACACACCTAAGGACACTTGCTTGTATTTGACCTTGAGGTTCTGGAACAAACCCTAAAAACGTGACTATTAGGAAAAATCTTAACAATAACTTTCAAAATGCAAACCTATGTTTGTAATATATTCATGTATCTTAATAATTTTGTCATATGTATGGTACTTATCTATTTTCATTTCCAGAAGAACTCATTAGTTTGACCTAAGAGGAAAATATGGGGAGTGAGTGTGGGTGTGTATGTTCTAATATACCATAAGTACCATTTCTCCAGTTATTCTCTTTCTTAGTTAAAAAAAAAAGTAATGTGAAAGAACACTGATTTTGCTAAGAAATTAGCGGGTTTGCTAGTTTCTGGATTCACATACATAAAACGTGTCAGAATTTTCCAGAAGGTAGGAATCACAATTGAAATTCCTGACCTTGGTCTGGTTCCAGGAGGGAAAATAGCTAGCTATTGTATGTATGCAGCTGACTTCCACACAGGAAGTAATCCTTGCTAGTTTCAAAACCTGCCTCTTCTTTCTTTTTTAAAACAGAAATATTGTCCAATAGAATCTCTCTTTTAGTTTCCTTGAGTATAGCCAGAGAAGTAATGAATGCTTTTTTTCCTATCTATCCTTCTGTGCAGAGATGAAGCAGCAGTGAATAGATTTCTCTTTTCCCACATGAATGTTATTTTTCCACAAATGCTTTTTCGGTGAGTGGAAAATATACTTCAAAATCCAGTAAATGCTTTTTTAAAGTCAGCACATGGCAAAATCATAGCCAACCAATGACCTTTTTGTTGACCACAACCCTTCAACCTTTATTTTTACCTCACTGGAAATTTTTTCCTGGAATTAGATAATCTTTAGTGTAAGATAGAATGGATGAAAAGTCTGATACATATTTCAGTGTCATGCACCCCTCCTCCCCACCAAAACTGACTCCAATAATTTGGTATAATCAGCCATCTTTAGTTTAGTTGACTTCAAAAGATAATGAAGAGTGAGACTTTTAAATGGGTTGCTGCATTTTTGTTAAAAACTACAGTGTCCTTTGTTCGCTCTCTCTGGTATAAATGTCGACTAATGGTAAATGAATTCTATATTCTAAAGAATGTCGAAAGGCTCTCCAGTCTTGTAAACAATAAGCTATGGGCAGGAAATGAAATGTGAAGCAAAGCCAAAACTCTTACTACAGCTTTGTTTTGTTAAGCTCTGTGCTCATAAGATATTGTCAGCCACAATGAAATGTGACTTTACTAAATGTTATCATTCAATGGCATAGAGGATATAAAAATGAGACAAGTCACCCCAGATGCTGAGGTTGGAAAAGACTGAAGGGGAAGTTATGTCCACATTTACGTGATAATATTGCAGTGTTGAAAACAAATCAATATTCAAGGTTATTTTTTATTTTTAAACTAAAATTATATATTTTGTTTTTAAATATATTTTATTGTATTTTATTTCT
The DNA here is from genome assembly GCA_004027185.1 of Glis glis. Lineage (NCBI taxonomy): Eukaryota > Metazoa > Chordata > Mammalia > Rodentia > Gliridae > Glis > Glis glis. The sequence continues at coordinate 106,091 of PVJS01001001.1, forward strand.
ATGTACTTTAATTGGTGCATTGTAGTTTCACATCATAATATAATTCAGAGTGATAGTGACATACGTGCACACAGTATTCGGTGAGCTTCTCCCTGGCTCCCTTCCCCCCCACCCCATCTTCCCTATACATGATATTGAGATTGGCAAGGTTAGTTTTTCCAAGTAATTCAGGTTCAACCTCTCTGACCATAGAAGTATATCTCTGTAATTTAAATCACCATCCAACACAAATTCAAACTTCATCTGGATACACAGGTCTAATTCTTTTAGACATTCATTGCCTTTTACTAAAAACAACCTCAGGATCTAACAATTTGAAGTACATATGACTTATCATTTTTAAAAAGAGCCCATACAATGAATGAAGGTGAATTCAATGATCAAAATGAAAGATTACTATATGAACATATGGCCTTTCACTCTCAAATCTCTCTGCTTCTGTTTTAACAGAGTTTCTGAGTGGGAGAATGTACTAAAATCGCCCACTTTACACTTCACTTTCCACACCAGCAGCCTGGAATTTGAGGGATTTTATTTATGTGCAGACAGGCAACAACAGTTAAAATACTTCTACAAGTCAGTTATCAGGAATTACCTTTATTCTATTATCTTCCCTCAAGTCAAAAAGTAGTTTCACAAAAGGTTTTCACGCCATTAAATATTATACTTCAAGATGTGTTTATCTCATCAAAACTGTGAGATATAATTTATGTCTTCCCCTTTTTTCTTGGTTTGGAGAGAAAATATCATTCCAGAGAAGGTTCTGAATCTTAAAAACTTAAAAATATTTTTTTTAATGAGAGAAAGAGTCCCAGGACACATGGTATCATTTGGATGTATAGCTCTGCCAAGTGAGTCCCAGCCCTAAGCTTTAGACATGAGACTTGATGTGAATCTAATCACTTTCCTGATCTGGATGCTAATGATTAGTTTGCAAATTTATTCACTTATGTTTTAATTTTAGTTAATTAATTGATTTTTGGTTTCCTATGTTGTTTTATTTATAGGTAATTCATTTTTATAGACTTTTATTGGTGCATTATAGTCTTATAGTCTCACATCATAATGTAGTTCATAGTAATAGTGACATACATACACCACAGCAGTTGGTGAAGAAAAACTACTTTCAACAAATGGTATGTCAAAATTTTATGGGCCAGATTAGAGATTCATTTTATTCTGAACAGATTAGGAACAAGAGCCCGGGATGAGAAAAGATGGGGAAAGAAAAGTAGAAAATAGAATTGACTTTTACTGTTGGAAGGATCCACTCTCAGATACAATAGTGAGGAAGTAATTACAATAACAACCAACACACATATCAGTAAAATGGCACTGGCTCTCCCTCAAGCAAGTGTGTGGTAGGGTACCGACTCTTTGGAGGCCCATTTCCCCTTCTTTTCTCCATCAATCTGCCAACATCTCAGTCCCTCCAATGGTGTGGCATCATTCTGAGATGATGCTTTCTTTCTTTTGTCCTTAGGGATTTTTGTCTTTTTGAGATACCGGAATGGCACACGGCAAGAATTTGGAATAGGAGTTACCTAAAGAAGTCTATGCAGTTCAGTGATCTGTTTGTTAAAGATGTATTATTCCTAGCCTGCCTAGTGCTGTCCTATATAACATTTTGGTGCAATAATATTGGTTTTAAGGTGGAATGATGTATTAGAGCTCAAGTGAAGCCGGGTATGGTGGCGCACACCTGTAATCCCAGTACTTGGGAGGCTGAGACAGGAGGATCAAAAGTTTGCCGCCAGCCTCAGAAACTTAACAAGACCTTCTGCAACTTAGTGTGACCCTGTTTCAAAATGAAAAATAAAATAGGGCTAGGGGTGTAGCTCAGAGCTAGAATGCCCCTGGGTTCAATGGTTCAATCCCCAACACCACACACACACACACACACACACACACACACACACACACATACACACAAAGACCTCAGGTGAGAAAGTTGGGGTCTTGTCCCATCTCTACCATTTAACAAATGAGTATTTTTTTTTTTTTTGCGGTACCGGGGATTGAACCCAGCGGCGTTCTACCTCTGTGCTACACCCC